>OX359277.1:12863376-13036755 GCA_947179155.2 Hedera helix | reverse complement strand
AATTTGGGGGCGTCACATTAACACTAAAATATCTAGCTTTTCTCCCACATTAGCTTAAGTATAACGGTTATTAATCTTTTGAAATCAACTATTCACACTCATATTAAGCTTGAACACCCTACTTAGCTTGTTAGTTTTAAAATTCTACAAACCAAAAGTTTTAATCTTTTACACAAACATTATTTACCAAAATCATAGTTTTAACATTCTTAATTTTCAAAATAGCTTACAGACTTTCATGTTAGTTAATCATATGTAATTTAGGTTTACATAACTTAATATATACACATAAATTGCACAACATTTGAAAATAGAACACAAATAAATTTTGGAAAATTTTATTTTTTGTGATTTTTTGTGCTAGTTTTAAGAATTTTATCTCATTTGTTATATGTCGGATTAAATCTATTTTCAGATATGTTCTTTCTCATACTACGTATTATTCTTTAAAAATATAACCTTCCTGAAAATAGTTTGGTAAGGCCCAAGAAAACAACCCCCAAAATTTGCGTTCATCAAGTTTCAAAGCTAGAAATTTTCTAAAATTCCTTATTTTCGAGATAGTTTTGAAAAATCATAACTCATTCGTTACACCTCCGATTAAGCTCAAACTTGGACATAATCTACCTAATGTTACATACTATTTTATAAAAATATATTTTGTTTAAAAACAATACATTAAGACCCAAAAACAAAGGCTCCAAAATCTGTGTTTAACACATTTTACACAACTTGTTTGTTTTTAGAAATCCAATTTTTTTTCTTCCATATTTCAACCTTTCTTTACTTCCCATTTGTAGAATCTTCATGTAACCAAGCATACAAGTTTCATGATTTGGATTCATGGCACATTTCATGTCAAGTTTAGCTCTTCAAAACTCAAAACACGATATATTGCTTTTAGACTTTAACACACATAGCTTAACATATGTATGTTTAGCCGAACAAATGGTGTAGACTAATTCTTTAAACAATACATGAAATGCAAAACTTTAAATATTTTACAGTTCAATAATAGAACAGGAATTGAAGTGCACAAAATATGAATATCAATAAATATTATTGATGTGGAGTAATTGACAAATATTAAACCACTAACATAATTGCAAAATAATAACTTGAGTTTGACTTAGGAAACTTGCATAATGAAATGAGTTTAAAGTTTAGGAACTTGCCTCGATTGTTAACTAAGCTTACACAAGTTAAATTACTTCATTTGAAAGACCTAATATTAAATAGGTTTATCTTTTAATTAGTAACTCACATTCATACATCATTCTCAAATAAATTGACACTTAAGCATATAATTCTCTATTTAATATCACGTAACTTACAAGACAATATTATCACCCTTGGATAATATTTTAATTATCAAATATTATTATATTATATTTAATAATATGTAATTCACTTATCAATGTTATTAACTATTTAACAACATCTTAATTGATTGCTAATATTATTAATTATTTAATAATATTTAACCCTCTACTATTATTATTACTATTTAATAATAATTTAATTACTTACGAGTATTATTAATCATTTAATAATAAGTTAGTCATTTACTATTATTATTAATCATTTAATAATAATTTAATCGTTTACTATTATTTTTAATTATTTAATAATAATTTAATCATGAATTATTATTATTAATCATTTAATAATGATTTAATCACTTACTATTATTATTAATCATTTAATAATAATTTAATCATGTATTATTATTATTATTATTATTATTATTATTAACCATTTAATAATAATTTAGTCGTTTACTATTATTATTAATCATTTAATAATAATTTAATCATTTGCCATTATTATTAATCATTTAATAATAATTTAACTAATATTATTATTTAATAATATTTTAATCACTAAGTTGTAAGACCCCGAATTTATGAAATACAAAATTTAATTTTTCTTCATATATATTTTTCCTGAAACAGTAAATGGTTAAATTGACAAAATTGAAAGTTAAGGATGTTATGTGCAAATTTTATTTTGTCGGACAATATTCTTTTTGTCGGGGAATATTCGGGTCGTACGACGGCGCCGAAATAACAAATTATTTGTGGACCCCACAACGGAATATTTGTCGGATATAGAAAACGACATAAGTAACCTTTTTAAATAAAAATAGTCAACGGTGTTAACTGTTAAAATACCGGTGATAAAAGAATAGTAGCATACGGTAATTTATGGTATTTTCTGTAGCACACGGTACTCTACAGTAGCACACGGTATTGCACAGTGTCTCATATTATTGGTCTGATAATTGACACCGTAATTGTTACGCATCATTTCATCAATAATTGTCACTGCATAATATTTTATATTATCAATTCAATTATTGTTGCTACACAGTATTTTGCATTATTGATTCAATAATTGTCATTACACTGTATTTCATATCATCGAGTCAATAATTGTTGGTGCACTGTAGTTTAAAATTATTGAATCTAATAATTGTCACAGTAGCAAATACACTATAATTTATATTATTAAATTAATAAAAATATGTAACGTGTTTCTTACATTATTGTGGTAACATTATTTTATATGTTGGACTCACAGGAAGAATAAATAAATAAATAAAAAATAAAATAATTAATTTTACTATTTGAAATAGTAACGTGAATAGTGACGTGAATAGTGACGTGAATAGTACGTGAATAGTAAGAAACATGTGGGACCCATTGTGGGGCCCACATGAAATGTGAGAAATGTGAGAATTTGCTGAAGAGTTGGTGGAGGCTGCGCAGCAGCCTCTGCTGAATTTTTTTCTGTTCACCTACCACGCATAGTAACTTATTTTCTCCTATAAATAGCTTGCTCAGCTGAATAGAAAAATCACACCTAAAACATAAAATTTTTCTATAAGAATTTTATGAGTTTTCTCTGAGAATAGTAAGGTTATTTTGAGAGTTTGAAAGCCAAAAGGAGTGCAGGAATTTTTCAAGTAAGTGTTTTATTAAAGAGTAGTAATTTCATAAATTCCTATTTTTCACGGTATTCACAAATCTTCCTTTAGAAGACTCTTCTTTGAGAAGATTCATTTTTAAAAGCTTTCTTTGGAAGATTTATTTTGGAATATTATTTTAAAAACTATTTTAAAGTTGTTATATTATACTACAAAAATTATGTTAAATATATATAATTTTGATAGTTCATAATATACGAGTTATCATATACTTTGAAATTTATATGTGGTAATTACTAATTATATTAAAAATATATAGGTTGATCAATCTCATTTAAATCAATATCCAGTCACGTGTTAAGGTAAGGGGTATCACTCTTTTCATCATCATAAATGGATATTATTTTCTTTCTTACTTGAAGGGATTATCATTCTTTGATTCTCGAAAATAATATCGTTTCTTTCTTGTGCCATTTATTTCCATGTATTAAATTGTGGGAATAACCTTACGGCGCGGTTTACCGCCTGTTGGTGAATAACCTTTTGTATTCATTCCTTATTAATCTTTGAGAATAACCTTACGGTGCGGATTATCGCCTGTTTGGTGAATAACTCTTCGTGTTCAAATTCTATTAAATTATGGGAATAACCTTACGGTGCGGATTACGCCTGTTTGGTGAATAACTCTTCGTGTTCAAATTCTATTAAATTGTGGGAATAACCTTACGGTGCGGATTACGCCTGTTTGGTGAATAACTATTCGTATTCAAATTGATGGGAATAACCTTACGGTGCGGATTATCGCCTGTTGGTGAATAACCCTTTTTATTTGTCTCGTGTGGAAATAATTTGTCTACACGAATTATCACATGACACTTTTATTCCATATTCGTAAGTGATATCATTTTCCTTTATACTCATAAGGGATACCATCTTTTTCATCTTCCATTATTCAAACTTACTATGGTAAGGGATATTAATTCCCTTCACCTTTTGTTAATCAAACCTGCTACGGTAAGGGATATTATTTTCTTCCATACACCTAAATCGAAACTTATTATGGAACTATTGCTTCTATAATTCCTGAAAATATTATATGTTCCATAATAGTTGAATTTCATTAGTTCAACTGAACCTTCCTATTTTCTGAACATTTCTATTGAACTGTAATCGTTATTCTGAACTGTGGATCTTGAATATCATTTTTAAATTTCACTCCACATCATGTTGGCAATTTGGACATTATTTGAATCTGCACAAAGTAAACTTCCGATACTTATTGTTTATCCTGTTCTTCTATTCATCATTTGTATCACTGTTATTTGTATTAATCATCAAGAATCAAGCTGTTGTGAATATCTGTGGCCGGGGGCACAGATGTGATATAATTGTTGAACAGATGATAGGTTAAAGGCGATATACTAGGTTAAAGGCGATATATCTGTTCGGTGTCTTTTATGACACGTGGTGAATGTTATCTTTGGCCCGTAGTGCAAAGATGAACTGTTGGTTGGTATGATTATGACCAAAGGCTGAATCTGGTATAATCATGACCGTTGATGTTATATTGAATGTCTTTGGCCCGTAGTGCAAAGACGAACTGTTGATCTGCATGATTATGACCAGGAACTGTGAAGTTGTATTATCTTGACTAATGGTATTTCAGATGATAAAAGTTGATGATATTTTTACTAAAAAGAGAAGCGAGTGGACATTATAGTCTGCATTATTCTTCTAATAGATTGCTCATTCCGCTGCTATTATTGATCTGAACGTTGTTTAAAAATTTAACTGCAGTTTTTGATATAAACCTTGTAGTCTATTGTATTCTATCAAGAACTCAACTGTTGAAGGCTAATGATAAATTATTCGTCATTATCTTAGTCATGATATTTCTTACTGGGCTATTTGAGCTCACCCTTTCTTTTCGTTCCATTGTTTTTCAACAGGAGATGAGAACGTAACGGGGTCTAGCCGGGGAATGGAGTGAGAGTGCGGGGATAGCTATCATAGTCTTCACGTGTTATAAAATAGTGTGGCAATAATAATGAAGACTTAGTTGTGTTGTATTATCCACTGTATTGTTGTACGTTGTATTTCATTGTAATAATTTTGTTGTAGTCTTTTGACGACTCAAGTTTGGGCTGTGTGGGCCTAGATTTGGGGGCGTCACAGTTGGCATCAGAGCTTAGGGATATGGTCTTTAATGGAGATCTGGGGTTAGAACTAGGAGGGGAGAGACGAATAGAATCAGTCACTAGTGTGTCCTACCTAAATTAGATTTTATTATCTAATGAGTTGATTTGAATATAGGGACATGAAGTGATGAGTCAGTTTATTTGAACTAACATTTATTTTGTGACCACAGTTTAGTATGGCATCTGGAAATCAAGAGGTTAACTACGAAATACCCGAAGCGAATGTAGCCGAAAATCAAGAAGCCACAAACAATCCTCCTGCCAACTCAGGAAATAATATTCCTGATAACGTGATGAATGATGGATTATTTAGGAATTTCATGCAGTTCATGCAGAATCAGGCAAGAGGAAATCCAGTTAACAATAACGGTAGAAACGCTGGTAATTTGAGGATGATCACTGTCAAGCAATTTAAAGAATTGGGACCACCTGAATTCCATGGGAAGCCTGACCCACTCAAAGCGGAGGCATGGCTGAAGCAGACGACAAAAATACTTGATGTCCTACAATGCGCTGATGATCAGAAGGTGCCCTTTGCTACCTTTATGTTTCGAGGTGAGGCGGATCACTGGTGGGAAGCGGTAAAACGTATCCACCCTTCAGCACTTGAGATGTCTTGGACAGAATTCCAAGAGCTATTTAATGAAAAGTACTTCCCAGAAAGCATCCGCCATATGAAGGAAGTGGAATTCATTAAGCTGGAGCAGGGAAACATGACAGTTTCTCACTATGAAGCTAAGTTTGCTGAACTGTCTCGTTTTGCGACTCATCTAGTAGATGACGAAGCACGGATGAGTCGGATGTTCTTACGTGGTCTAAGATTCGAAATCCGTCAACAACTTAGCTCTCATAAATTTAATTTGTATTCAGATGTTGTTGATAGGGCTCAAAGGGTGGAGCAAACAGATGAAAAATTACAGCCAAGAGTCAATGATCAGAGAAATGATAACAACCACAGGAACGAGAACCATCGAGGAGGTAACCAACACTTCGGTGGTAATTCCACATCAAATAACAGAAGAGGAGAATCCAGTGGGAACAATTTCAAAAGAAAGAGATTCCATAATAATTATGGAAGGGCACCAGTACCAGCACCAGCACCGACCCCAGTTTCAAGGGGAGAAGATCGACCACCAGTGAGATGCTATAGGTGTGGTCAGGAAGGTCACATCAGCCCAAACTGTACACTGCAGTCCAAAAAGTGCTACAGTTGTGGGAAAGAGGGTCATCTTGCGCGATTTTGTCCTGCCACAAAATCAAGTCCAGCTGCAGTGATGATACCAAAAGCTAGCGCAGATAAGGGAAAATCTGTAGTTCAAGAGAGAGCTTTTGTTGTGACATCCCAAATGGCACGAAACTCGAACGAGGTGATAACCGGTAAGCTATTCATAAATTCTCGTGAAGTCTACGCTTTGTTAGATACTGGTTCTACCCATTCTTTTATCTCACCTGCATGTGCTCAGCGTTTAAACTTAACTCCTGAAAATTTGGACTTTGACTTATCAGTTGAAACCCCATTAGGAGAAATGACCATTACATCTACTGTCTATAAATCTTGCTTAGTTCAAATCAACAACCTCACATTACCTGTTGACCTTATTTCTTTGGAGATGCATGAATTTGATGTGATTTTAGGAATTGATTGGTTGACTACCCATCATGCTAAAATTGATTGTTTTCATAAGATTATTAATTTTCATATTCCTAATCAACCTGTCATGCAAATTCAAGCAACTAAACCATTGAAATCTATAACTGTTATTTCTAGCCATAAAGCCATTCGTTTATTGAAAAACGGATGTCAAGCCTTTTTAGCTCATGTCACTGATTTGAACAAAAATACGTCAAACTTGAATGATATTCCCATTGTTAATGAGTTTCCTGACGTTTTTCCGGAGGAACTTCCTGGTTTACCCCCAAACCGTGAAATTGAATTTTGTATTGATCTTGAACCTGGTACCAAGCCCATTTCCAAAACTCCATACCGAATGGCTCCCATTGAACTTCAAGAGTTAAAAGTCCAACTACAGGAATTGTTGGATACTGGTTTCATTCGTCCGAGTGCATCACCTTGGGGTGCTCCTGTTCTATTTGTGAAGAAGAAAGACGGGAGTATGAGATTGTGCATTGACTACCGAGAATTGAACCATGTCACCATCAAAAACAGGTATCCGTTACCTCGAATTGATGACATGTTTGATCAATTACAAGGTGCTCAACATTTCTCAAAGATTGATCTCCGTTCTGGATATCATCAGTTAAAGGTTAAAGCTGAGGACATTCCAAAGACTGCTTTCAGAACTCGTTATGGGCATTATGAGTTTTTAGTCATGCCTTTTGGACTAACCAATGCTCCTGCAGCTTTCATGGACATGATGAACCGAATATTCAAGGAATATTTGGATCATTTTGTGGTTGTCTTTATTGATGACATCCTCATATACTCCAAAAGTCGTGAGGATCATGAACAACACCTGAGATTGATACTCCAGAAGCTCCGTGAGAACAAATTATATGCCAAGTTGAAGAAATGTGAGTTCTGGCTTGAGGAGGTCACGTTTCTTGGGCATGTGATTTCTAGTTAAGGAATATCAGTCGATCCTGCGAAGATTGAAACGGTACTAAATTGGGAACAACCCAAGACAGTAACCGAAGTCCGAAGTTTTCTGGGCCTAGCTGGTTATTATCGGAGATTCGTAGAAGGATTTTCTCGAATCGCCACTCCATTAACTCAGCTTACTCGGAAAAGCACAAAATTCATATGGAGCGAGCAATGCGAGAAAAGTTTTCAAGAGCTTAAGAGGAGACTTGTTTCAGCTCCTGTTCTGACCATTCCATCAGGATCGGGAGAATTTGTCATATACAGCGATGCTTCAGGCAAAGGTCTAGGCTGTGTCCTTATGCAACATGGAAAGGTTATAGCCTATGCCTCTCGACAACTCAAAGATTATGAGAAAAATTACCCTACTCATGATCTAGAGTTGGCAGCAGTCGTTTTCGCGTTGAAGATCTGGAGACACTACTTGTACGGAGAGAAAGTGGATATCTATACGGATCATAAAAGTCTCAAGTATTTCTTCACCCAGAAGGAACTCAACATGCGACAACGACGTTGGCTTGAGCTGTTGAAGGATTATGATCACACAATCCAGTATCACCCGGGAAAGGCGAACGTTGTAGCTGACGCTTTGAGCAGAAAATCTTATGTGAGTACAAGTGCACTGCTGACAACACAAAAGCGTATTTTGTACGACTTGCAAAAGATGGAGATGGAGCTAAAGACACCAGGGACCCACTCGAAGATTGCTCACGTGCAAGTAGAACCAGCTTTAATCGATAAAATTAAAGCTGCTCAAGCTACCGATCCGGAACTGATAAACATGATAAAGAAAGTACAAGAAGGTACCATTCCCGAAGCAAGAATCGACGAGAAAGGAATACTTCGAGTCAACTCTCGACTCTGTGTTCCTAACGATCCTGAATTAAAGCATAAAATCATGATGGAGGCACACAACACGCCATTTGCAATCCACCCTGGAGGTACCAAGATGTATCGAGATCTTCGACATACATTTTGGTGGAACAATATGAAAAGGGAGATTGCAGAGTTTATCTCAAGGTGCTTAACTTGTCAACGTGTCAAGGCAGAGCATCAAGTACCTAAGGGTCCTTTACAACCACTTGAGGTTCCCGAATGGAAGTGGGAACACATCAATATGGATTTCGTGACGGGTCTTCCCAAAGTTTCTCAAGGCTTAGATGCAATTTGGGTCATCGTAGATAGATTGACCAAATCCGCTCATTTCTTGCCTATACGAGAAAACTTTTCACTTGAACGTCTTGCTGGTATGTACATAAATGAGATCGTGAGATTGCATGGCATGCCAGTTTCCATAGTTTCTGATCGAGATCCTAGATTCACTTCACGCTTTTGGATCAGTCTACAAAAAGCTATGGGCACTGAACTACGTTTTAGTTCTGCATACCATCCTCAAACGGACGGACAATCGGAAAGGACGATCCAGACCCTCGAAGATCTTTTGAGACTTTGCGTACTAGATTTCAAAGGAAGTTGGGATAAGTACTTGCCATTGGTGGAATTTTCCTACAACAACAGTTACCAAGCAAGTATAGGTATGGCTCCATTCGAGGCTTTATATGGACGCAAATGTCGCTCTCCAGTATGTTGGAATGAGGTAGGAGAAGCAAAACTGTTGGGACCCGAGTTGGTACGCTTGACGACCGAAAAGATCCAAATGATCCGACAACGAATACAGACAGCACAAGAACGACAAAAAAGTTATGCCGATCTTCATCGGAGAGATGAGAGATTCAACGTCGGAGATCATGTATTCTTACGTGTTTCTCCATGGAAAGGGGTTACGAGATTCGGAAAGAGAGGAAAACTCAACCCTCGATTTATTGGCCCATTTGAAATCCTCGATCGGGTGGGAACTGTAGCTTACAGACTAGCCTTACCACCAAGTATGTCTCGCATCCATAACGTTTTTCACATATCTATGTTACGTAAATATGTGAAGGACCCAAACCACGTCATTGAGTTAGAACCAGACGTTATAGCAGAAGATTTAACGTATGAGAAAGTACCTGTTAAGATCCTAGATAAGAAGGAGCAGATCTTACGCTCAAAGGTTATACCTCAAGTTAAGGTTTTATGGAGGAACCAAGATATTGAGGAAATGACCTGGGAGCTAGAATCTGAGATGAAATCTAGGTATCCATACCTCTTCGAAATGCCAGGTACGTCAATTTCGGGGACGAAATTTCATAAGGAGGGGAGGTTGTAAGACCCCGAATTTATGAAATACAAAATTTAATTTTTCTTCATATATATTTTTCCTGAAACAGTAAATGGTTAAATTGACAAAATTGAAAGTTAAGGATGTTATGTGCAAATTTTATTTTGTCGGACAATATTCTTTTTGTCGGGGAATATTCGTTTTGTCGGGGAATATTCGGGCCGTACGACGGCGCCGAAATAACAAATTATTTGTGGACCCCACAACGGAATATTTGTCGGATATAGAAAACGACAGAAGTAACCTTTTTAAATAAAAATAGTCAACGGTGTTAACTGTTAAAATACCGGTGATAAAAGAATAGTAGCATACGATAATTTATGATATTTTCTGTAGCACACGGTACTCTACAGTAGCACACGGTATTGCACAGTGTCTCATATTATTGGTCTGATAATTGACACCGTAATTGTTACGCATCATTTCATCAATAATTGTCACTGCATAATATTTTATATTATCAATTCAATTATTGTTGCTACACAGTATTTTGCATTATTGATTCAATAATTGTCATTACACTGTATTTCATATCATCGAGTCAATAATTGTTGGTGCATTGTAGTTTAAAATTATTGAATCTAATAATTGTCACAGTAGCAAATACACTATAATTTATATTATTAAATTAATAAAAATATGTAACGTGTTTCTTACATTATTGTGGTAACATTATTTTATATGTTGGACTCACAGGAAGAATAAATAAATAAATAAAAAATAAAATAATTAATTTTACTATTTGAAATAGTAACGTGAATAGTGACGTGAATAGTGACGTGAATAGTACGTGAATAGTACGTGAATAGTAAGAAACATGTGGGACCCATTGTGGGGCCCACATGAAATGTGAGAAATGTGAGAATTTGCTGAAGAGTTGGTGGAGGCTGCGCAGCAGCCTCTGCTGAATTTTTTTCTGTTCACCTACCACGCATAGTAACTTATTTTCTCCTATAAATAGCTTGCTCAGCTGAATAGAAAAATCACACCTAAAACATAAAATTTTTCTATAAGAATTTTATGAGTTTTCTCTGAGAATAGTAAGGTTATTTTGAGAGTTTGAAAGCCAAAAGGAGTGCAGGAATTTTTCAAGTAAGTGTTTTATTAAAGAGTAGTAATTTCATAAATTCCTATTTTTCACGGTATTCACAAATCTTCCTTTAGAAGACTCTTCTTTGAGAAGATTCATTTTTAAAAGCTTTCTTTGGAAGATTTATTTTGGAATATTATTTTAAAAACTATTTTAAAGTTGTTATATTATACTACAAAAATTATGTTAAATATATATAATTTTGATAGTTCATAATATACGAGTTATCATATACTTTGAAATTTATATGAGGTAATTACTAATTATATTAAAAATATATAGGTTGATCAATCTCATTTAAATCAATATCCAGTCACGTGTTAAGGTAAGGGGTATCACTCTTTTCATCATCATAAATGGATATTATTTTCTTTCTTACTTGAAGGGATTATCATTCTTTGATTCTCGAAAATAATATCGTTTCTTTCTTGTGCCATTTATTTCCATGTATTAAATTGTGGGAATAACCTTACGGCGCGGTTTACCGCCTGTTGGTGAATAACCTTTTGTATTCATTCCTTATTAATCTTTGAGAATAACCTTACGGTGCGGATTATCGCCTGTTTGGTGAATAACTCTTCGTGTTCAAATTCTATTAAATTGTGGGAATAACCTTACGGTGCGGATTACGCCTGTTTGGTGAATAACTCTTCGTGTTCAAATTCTATTAAATTGTGGGAATAACCTTACGGTGCGGATTACGCCTGTTTGGTGAATAACTATTCGTATTCAAATTGATGGGAATAACCTTACGGTGCGGATTATCGCCTGTTGGTGAATAACCCTTTTTATTTGTCTCGTGTGAAAATAATTTGTCTACACGAATTATCACATGACACTTTTATTCCATATTCGTAAGTGATATCATTTTCCTTTATACTCATAAGGGATACCATCCTTTTCATCTTCCATTATTCAAACTTACTATGGTAAGGGATATTAATTCCCTTCACCTTTTGTTAATCAAACCTGCTACGGTAAGGGATATTATTTTCTTCCATACACCTAAATCGAAACTTATTATGGAACTATTGCTTCTATAATTCCTGAAAATATTATATGTTCCATAATAGTTGAATTTCATTAGTTCAACTGAACCTTCCTATTTTCTGAACATTTCTATTGAACTGTAATCGTTATTCTGAACTGTGGATCTTGAATATCATTTTTAAATTTCACTCCACATCATGTTGGCAATTTGGACATTATTTGAATCTGCACAAAGTAAACTTCCGATACTTATTGTTTATCCTGTTCTTCTGTTCATCATTTGTATCACTGTTATTTGTATTAATCATCAAGAATCAAGCTGTTGTGAATATCTGTGGCCGGGGGCACAGATGTGATATAATTGTTGAACAGATGATAGGTTAAAGGCGATATACTAGGTTAAAGGCGATACATCTGTTCGGTGTCTTTTATGACACGTGGTGAATGTTCTCTTTGGCCCGTAGTGCAAAGATGAACTGTTGGTTGGTATGATTATGACCAAAGGCTGAATCTGGTATAATCATGACCGTTGATGTTATATTGAATGTCTTTGGCCCGTAGTGCAAAGACGAACTGTTGATCTGCATGATTATGACCAGGAACTGTGAAGTTGTATTATCTTGACTAATGGTATTTCAGATGATAAAAGTTGATGATATTTTTACTAAAAAGAGAAGCGAGTGGACATTATAGTCTGCATTATTCTTCTAATAGATTGCTCATTCCGCTGCTATTATTGATCTGAACGTTGTTTAAGAATTTAACTGCAGTTTTTGATATAAACCTTGTAGTCTATTGTATTCTATCAAGAACTCAACTGTTGAAGGCTAATGATAAATTATTCGTCATTATCTTAGTCATGATATTTCTTACTGGGCTATTTGAGCTCACCCTTTCTTTTCGTTCCATTATTTTTCAACAGGAGATGAGAACGTAACGGGGTCTAGCCGGGGAATGGAGTGAGAGTGCGGGGATAGCTATCATAGTCTTCACGTGTTATAAAATAGTGTGGCAATAATAATGAAGACTTAGTTGTGTTGTATTATCCACTGTATTGTTGTACGTTGTATTTCATTGTAATAATTTTGTTGTAGTCTTTTGACGACTCAAGTTTGGGCTGTGTGGGCCTAGATTTGGGGGCGTCACATAAGTAATAATTAAAAACTTAAAAAATTAAAAGTAATTTGTTTAATCATTTTATTAACTTCTTTATTCCTCTACTTTATTTATTATTTAGCATTTAAATAATAAATAAATAATTTAATTCTTTTTATTTACTTTTTTTATTATTTAATATTAGTTAAATAATAAATAATTGCCTTTATATATTATTTAATTAAATTAAATAATAAATAATTATTTATGTTATTATCTTCTTTTCTCTTAATCCAAGTGTAATTATCAAAAATACCTACTTGACTTATTATTTTTATAAATCTTGGATATTTTTAGTATATTTTATTTTATATATAAAATAATTTTCTTTTAATTTTCTAACCTCATTTACTATTTTTAAACAATCCATTTGTGTCCGGAATTTTCTATATTTATTAAACATTGAGTTTTTATCAGAACATTTTAAAATTTATATGGTAACTTCTTGTCGTTATATACTACTCCTAGTTAAAAGTTCATAAGTTTCTGAGTTACACGTTTCAAGTTATAGCAATCATGAGCTTTTAAAACTTAGAGAATTGCTGGGTCATAACTTACTTATCTGAGGTCGGATCAGTCTCATTTTTGGACAGTGGCTTCTTTATAACATATAATATCATATATAAAAAGGCCAGAATTTTTAAAGCAAGCTAAGTGGACAAAATAGGCCCTACAAAAATCTAGACAATAGGTTTTCTAGGTTTTTCCAGCAGAAATTGTTTTGCTAGAAAAATCACCATAAATAATTCATTTAATAATTTTCAGTCGTTCACCTAGAAAAGATTTTTATCTTATAGATCTACCACCCGGAGTTTACAAATTTCAAAAATGAGTTTCAAAACGTGAACAGTAACTTCGGGAAGCGGACTGTTCAGATTAGGATTTTTCAGCGAAAATCGATTTCATACTTTGATCAACTTTTGCAACATAAAAGTATACAAATACCCATGTTAAACCCATTTAACCATAAATCTACTAGTCTAGCATGAATTTAAGTATAGAGAATTTTGAAAATAGTTTTCTACAATTAAAATACATCTATGACCATAAAAAACACTCCGAACATACATAAATACATATACTAAAGGAAAACTAGATTTTGAAACACTTTTAACCTTTTAGTTGTTTTATTTCTTCTTGCTAGAAACTGAAAGAGGGTTGTATGATCCACCTTGATAACCTTCTTAATAAATTAGGGTTTTCTCTTCCTCTTTGTTTCTCTAGCTTTCTCTCTCACTTCTTTTGTTCTCAAACACTTGGTGAAATAAAATTAACACATGAATGAGAGAGTTATGAGTATTTTAACTTTATTGGGTAAAATGTATACTTACACTTTGTATAATTATACACCTCACCCATCCATCACACAAATAGGCCTAATAGCCTTGGCAATTTTTTCCTTGCTCCTACCAATGCTCCCATGTTTTGAAGGGAAGAAAAGTAACTCCCCAAAAGCCCCCCCCCCCCCCCCCCCCCAATCAGCTGGCCATGTGGTCCCACAAGTGCTCCAAAAATTTTTCTTTTTTCTTTTCTTTTAATGCCTTTATTAAGTGTGTGTGTGCGTGTGTGTGTATAATTACCAACACACACATGTTGGGCTAGGACTAGGGCTAGAATTTAATTCAATCATTAGACTCTAACTAACAATCACATTGGGCCTCAATTAATTAAATGATTGGGCCTACAATTACTTCCAACATTGATTTAGGTTGGGCCTATATTTAATTCCATCTTGGGCTACTAGTTTAATACCTCTTGGGCTCCCAAACTTAATTCATTGGGATATCTATATGGCTTGCCATATTTATCAATGTTGAGCCAATTTAATTATTTACATGATCTAATACAAGTTTACAAGCAATTTATTTGGATTGAGCTTGTTTAATAAACCAATTGGGCTAGTCCACTATAATTAAATTCCTAGTGGAACTATAAATTATCAATATTAATATTTTACACATTGACATTAATTAATAAGCACATTAATTAATTTACATAATCCAATTAGAGTTGCTAGAATCAAGTTAATTAAATTATTACATAACTTACTAATCTTATAAATGATTTGATATTAAATACCCTAGATTGATCCATTAATTTAATTAATCCATTAAGTGAACCTCCCTTTAAATATCTCGACATAAAATTAAATATATCAATGATTTAATCGCACAAAATTTTAGTTCAACAATAATTAATTTCATTATTATAGGTTAAAATATTCGCGGTTATTATAACTTTCCTTACTTAAATTTTGGTCTTTGTTTTGGGCCAATATCATGTCTCTTTAAGTCACATTAATAAAAAGAAGGTTGCGCTAGACGATTATTTCCATTGGGTTACATATTAATACATGCAACCTAATTTATTTGGGCTTTAATTTTTCTAACATAATGGTCATAACACTCTAAATTATGTGACCTTCTAATGCTCACATTGGGCTAATTAATCCCACATTATACACACATGTATTGGGCTAGTTAATATTAATTGACCACTAAGCTTATTCTCATAATACATAAACTTTATTAATTTTTGTTATAAACTTATTTTATTATTTACTTCTTATCGTATTAAATTTATATTAATCATCTTCCATGAATTAATTACATATTTAATTAATTCATCATCTTAATTATGCCACACAAGGCTTAGTATCCAAGCTTAGTTAATTCATAACTTAGTTTGTCACATATTCTCATAATTTATAATATCATCTTAACTTCTACTTTTTAATTCATTCATCTTCATTGAATTCAATATTTTCATATTCACCTTATCACATATACATACATAGATGCACACAATTAATTTTAAATAATTTTTTATTTTCATTAATAATATTATTTACAAATTCTTGGTCATTACAAAACGCATTACACATGTTTGCACATAAACACATTTCACACTTAGGAGTAAGTTATGAAAAACTTGACTTTTACCACCCTTGCCAATACGCTAACTTTTGCATTTCTTGCACGACCTACATGGCATTGTGAGATCGATAATATAATATTAGTCAAAACTTGACTCATGCTTAATCTTATTTTAATATTCTAATTTTAATTCATCACCTTAATTATTTGATAAGGTTAGTGTGAGGATCCGAATTTTCAAAATTTCTTTAATAATATTAAATAAGAATTTAATTAACAGAATTATCAAGGTTGTTTAATTTATTGGTGATATTTTATGTGATTTAAGGTATGTGAAGAGATTTAATTGATAAACTAAATCTATAAAGAGATGGTGATAATTGATGTTGATTTAAATTAATTGAAAAGTAAATAAATTGTTTAAAAATAATTTATTAAGAATAAAAGAAATTTCATGTAAAGGTATAATAAATTATACAATTAAATTGTTATGAAACTGCAGAAATTATGATTTAACAGTGTTACGTGGTAATGTGAGATATATGAATTAGAAATGTATATTTATATATACATTTGTATATATACATGTTTGTGTTTAATTGTTGTATTTACATACTCCATAAATTATGGGAACAAAGGGATTAATAATTAAATTCACCCAAATTTAAATGAAAAGTTAATGAGGAAGTTAGTAAAATTAGAAATATTGATTATATAATTAATCAATAATTATGGTAAAAGTTTAGAAATTAATAAAGAAGAAAAGTAATTATATAAATTATATAATAATAAATTATATAATTTATATAAGGAAATTAAAGTGAAATATGAGAATAATAATAATTATATAAATTATATAGGAATAATTATATAATTTATATAAGAGGATTAAATTAATTAAGGATGGAAGAAAATTTTATAAATTGTATTTGGTATAAAATGGAAATTGTGTAATGAGAATGTAATTATATGAATTATATAATAATAAATTATATAATTTATATAAGGAAAGTTAATGTAAATAGTAAAGAAATGAAAAATAAATGAAAAGAATGAAGGTTTTAATTTATTAAAAATTATGTTTATGTATAATGGAATTTTTATGATTTTTATGGCGGATAATATTTTAGAAACGTGAACATGTTAGTGTAACATGTTGTCCAAATAATGAAGTGAAAAAGGCATGAAAATAATTCTTATATGTTATATGAATTATTTTATGAATTTTAGAAGTATAAATTACCTCATATAATTACATGCATGTTATTATGCGTGTACAAAATTTGTCAAATAAAGTAACCGAAAAGGGTATAAATATTAATAATAAATCATGTTATGAATTTTGGTGAATTAAAATAAATATTTTATATACATTATAAAAAATATTTATTACACGAAATAATTACGTAATGTATTAAATTCTTAATTTTGCATGTTAATTTATCCAAAAGTTGAGTCGGTGGTTGGCAAAGTCAGTGGAATTGATTGGTTTCAAAAAAATTGTTAAGTGGCTTTTGGTTATAAAAGGAAATGAAGTAAAGAAAAAGAATAGCAAGAAAAAAAAAAGAGAAATAAATAAGCACTATGTCTTTTCTTCTCCAACCGTGAACACCACTACTATGCCACCGGAAAACTCCATGACCACCAAGAGAGAGAAAATTTGGGACCATCAAAAGTTGAATAAGCTTCAAAGGATGGCTTGAGGAAGGTATAAAATGAATTTATATGATTTATTTTTGTATTTATGAAGTTGAATAAATTTTTATGGAAAGTTAGTAAATAATTAGAATAATTGTTCTAAATAATTTTTGGATGTATATCTATGGATTATATGATTTTTGGTACAATTTTATTGTGAAAAAATTGGAGCAAAAGGGTGTAAATTTTTGCTTGGGATGATACACTGTTCGGCAGGAAGAAGAAAATAAATTCTAATGCGCGGCAGCCATTTTTTTCCAGATGTGGGCGTTAAATGACACTGTTTTGGAGCCTTGGGGCAGGGCCGCGCCATGCGCGGTTGTGATTTTGTCCGCCAAAGGCCAAACGACGTCGTCTGGTGCCGGCAGAGAGGGGGTTGCGCGCCATGTGCGGCCGACGGCACCGCTGGAAATTACCAGCGTGCCCCTAGCCTTTCCGACAATTACCGAATGTCTCCCTAGAGCGCGAAAATTACGAAAATGTCCCTGGACTTTCCGAGAAATTCCGGTTGAGTCCCTAAATTCCACGAAAATTTACTAAAATGCCCCCATAATTAGTTTTTAATTAAATAAATGTTTAAAAATTATTTAAAAATTATAGAAAAATACTAAAAATATAGAAATGATATTTGGGCATTAAATTTAATATTTTTGTAAAAATATTAAATATTGGAAATTAATATTTAAATGTTTAAATATTAATCTAATAAGGTTATAATTTAGAAAATGGTTAAATGAAAATCCGGACAACCAAATATACTAAATTTTTATCCGATGAGCCGGGTTGTCCTTATTGAATGTGATTGATATTAAGTTAAATTAATATATTGAAGAATGAGGTTAATATAATTAACCATATTATTTGATAATTGACCCAGAGATAATAATAATTAATTAAATTAATATCATGAGAAGATAAATAATTATTATTTGATTATCTTATGATCATAGGTTGTACGAGAAGCATTATAGAATGGGTATTTATTAATTCCACAATCCAGACAAGTTCTTCAGTACTTTTATGTTAAATGTTTACCTATTATGCTATGTAATTCTTGTTTCAAATGCATATAAACTATGTGTTACGTGATATGTAGATAATATGACAACAATGTGTACTTGGTGCCATAATATGAAGGTATATGAGATATAATGCTTAAGTAGAAGCACAACACATGATGTATAACACACACGCAGAGCATGTTATGCTATGTGCTATGTGAAGTATGAAATGTGTAAACTGTTGAACTTGCTGAGCCGTTGTGCTCATTACTTGCATAATATATATTTTTGCAGGTAAATAAATAAATTTCAAGAATATCGGATTAAGTTAGAGATGAATTGCCTAGAAGGTTGGAAACGTAATTGTTATATTTTCAACATCATAATTCAATGTGGATACATTTGCTAAGTTTATATTGATATTTTGTATGTACATATATGTTGGATTCGGATAGGATGAAGAGAATTAATGTATGAACTGTAATAGTTCAATATAATAGTTACGATAGAAACTATGATATGTCTAATTATGAATCATGAAACAAAGAATATTGTATAGATTTAATTAATATTAAATTTTGAATATTTAGCTTTATAGTACTTATAAGAGAAAGAAAAAGAAAAAGGTTGCGATCCAGGGACTAGGATCAAGATGATAAGTTTTAAATATTCACATATTTTTTATACAATGATTGAGAAAAAGAAAAATTTATACTGAAAAATTTGGTAGTTGATGATTTATAAAATCAATTAAAGGTTCAAATAAGGTGATTAAAGATTATTAACGGGCCGAAATTTGGACATAAGGAAGATAATGTAAGACAAATATGAAAATTAAGGTAAGAAGGTTGATTGAATTTCGGGGTCGTTACAGTTAGTCTTCTCATTTAGTATTTCATGGATTTTATCCATTGATTTAATTTAATTTCTTAATATTTTATACTTAACCTCATATATTCGACATTTAAAAATGTCTACAAACTAAAATCAAAACCCTACACAATAGCTTCACATCCTTTAAATTTTAATCTATTAAGATTTCATCGGTTATTTCCTATTTGGGTCCCATAAAGATATCATTTTCAAAAATAACATTATTTTTCAAAAATACCAGGGTGGCGCGCCCAGTGTCAACTTACCAGAACTTTAACACTAAAATCTCAAACTTTTCTCCCACATTGGCTTAAGTATAACGTTTATTAATCTTATGAAATCATGTATTCACACTCATATTAAGCTCGAACACACTACATAGCTTATTAGTTTCAAAATTCTACAAACCAAAAGCTTTAATCTTTTTACACAAACATTATTTACCAAAATCATAGTTTTAACATTCTTAGTTTTCAAAATAGCTTACAGATTTTCATGTTAATTAATCATACATAATTTAGGTTTACATAACTTAATATATATATATATATATATATATATATATATATACACACACACATAAACTGCACAACATTTGAAAATAGAACAAAAATAAATTCTGGAAAATTTTAATTTTTGTGATTTTCGTGCTAGTTTTGCAAATTTTATCTCATTCGTTACATGTCGGATTAAATTTATTTTCAAATATGTTCTTTCTCATACTACGTATTTTTCTAAAAAAATATAACCTGCCCGAAAACAGTTTGGTAAGGTCCAAGAAAACAACCCCCAAAATTTGTATTTGCCAAATTTCAAAGCTAGAAAAAATTCTAAAATTCCTTTTTTTTGAAGTAGTTTTGAAAAATCATAACTCATTCGTTACACCTGCGATTAAGCTCAAACTTGAACATAATCTACCTCATGCTACATACTATTTTATAAAAATATAGTTTGTTTAAAAACAATACATTAGGACCCAAAAACAAAGGCTCCAAAATCTGTGTTTAACACATTTTACATAACTAGTTTGTTTTCAAAAGTCCAATTTTTTTTTCCCGATTTCAACCTTTCTTTATTTCCCATCTGTAGAATATTCATGTAACCAAGCATACAAGCTTCATGATTTGGATTCATGGCACATTTCATGTCAAGTTTAGCTCTTCAAAACTCAAAACACGATACATTGCTTTTAGACTTTAACACAGATAGCTTACTAGTTGCATTTTACAACATAGTAACACAATCCTTACTTGTTTTTAAACCATTCATTGCTTGGAAACATTATATATATATATATATATATATATATATATATATATATATATATATATATATATTGGGGTATATGTAGGTACACAGCTGTGTACCTACATGGTAGGCTTTCGGCGACGATTTTAATTGCTATGGCGACAGTTTTCTTGATAGTACTGTCACCATAGCCATTCAAACCATCATTAAAGGCCTACCGTGTAGGTACACAGCTGTGTACCTACATTTTTATATTTTTACCATATATCTATTATATAAAACAGAGCAGGATTCATCCAATGGTCTCAAATTAGTAAAAGCTTCAACAAAGAATGGCTGAGATTAACTCCATTTTGATTCCCCCTCTCTCTTCTATATCTGCTTCTGATTTGTTTTGTCGATTGTCTTTCAAAATTTGAAATTAACCTCTCTATCCTCTCTACACCATAACTAATCGATTGGTTCCCTTGAGTCTCTTCAATCGGCATGTTCTAATCAGACTTTGGAGAGTCGGCGTGTTCAGTCGGTACGAACATCGGGACCATAGATCCGACCACCGCCTTGATTGTTAACCTGCGCGGCCCGAGTGAAGCTTAACATGAACACTCCACATCTGTCTTCATACATGAGGGGAAAACACAGGGACTTGCAAGAGAAAATGTATGAGGCCTGATCTTCAAACCCCAATTGAGATTTCGAAGGATGAACATAGAGAGCTTTGTATGAGGCAGCTTCTGGGTTTGGTCAGAGAAGTTGGGATTAGGCCTTTTAAGTACGTTGTTACTGAAGCTGCTGGCAGCGTTGACGTTTCTTTTGGGATCAAGCTTGGAGTTAAATACAGGTGATTCCTCTCACCTTAACAAATTTTGCCTATTATGCTTGTCATGTATTGCAACTCCGGAATTTTTCAATTAGAGTTGAGTTTTCACTGACTTTCGTATTTGATGCAGTTTGTGGGGAGGCTCTATACTCAATTGTTGGTATTGACAATGTTGAGTACCCAGATTGTTTTGCAATGACAGAACTTCATCCTGGTAAGCTATTCCTCATATATTAGTTTTACCATATTTTGTACATACAGTGGTTTAGAGCTCGAGGGCCTTAAAACACCCTCGATGATGGATTTATTGGATTTATAGGTTGACATCATCTCAAATCTATTTTGGTACTGCATATAAGAAATATGTTTTAAGAATTTGGATTGATTAATCAGTCTGATTAATCTATCCAACTTCTAAAACATGCATCCTATTTGGTTTATTGTATCTTGTTTGTAAATTTCTTTAATTCAGGCATCTGTCTGCTTGGCTAGGGACAGTTCTGTTGTCATAGTGGCGTAAGTTGCATTATGTTAATTTTAGTTCTGTTTTGCTGTGCTAAACAATGTAATCAATAAACTTACCCTTTTTCTTTACGGGTTCTGTTACTTTATTTTTGCAGGGCACATTAGACTGCAATTTGTAAGTCAATGAGGGGTGGATTCAAGGATACTTATGCTGATGATTTGCTCGCACCTGTCCTGAAGGTTTGTTTTATTTTTCGCCGACTTTGTGTTGAAATAGTTGTACTGAAGTTGGGGACATTGTTGTGGGCACAGTGTTGGCACCTGGCTCTCAAAGAACGAGTGAATGTAGGATGGCTGCATTCTATGTTGGTTTTCTTGGTATCCTTACTTACTTCCTGGCATGCGTACTTTGTAATTTATAAGTAGTTAGCCTAAATACTCGTGCATATAATATTTGTATTGCTAGAAACGGTGCCAATTAGAACTGTGAACAGGCAATGTTCATCGGGTCTCCAAGCAGTAACTGGTGTAGCTGCAGCTATCAAAGCGGGATTTTATTTATCATTCATTTTATAAGATTTGCATAAACTACACTAATAAGAAAACAAGAAGTTGCAGTTTTATGTTAACAAACCTTAATTTATTCAGTTTCGAATTCTCATTTTATTGTTTTTGTTCCTCTTCTTTTTATTACTGTTAAACTTTTTGGTGGACTATGTCGTGATTCATTGTCCTTAAAAAGGATAAGCATCGCTGCAGAATCTGCTTCAGGTGCACTTCATCTGTTAATTAAATTGTTGTTCCAACTATAGCTTGATTGTCCTTATGATATTCATTTTGGACTATGATCATTGTCTGATAGACTTGATATTTTAATTTTTTAAATCTTTAAGGCCTCAAGGGTATTGAAATTGGCAAGAAATAGTTTGGAGTATCTGCTGCATCACTTTTGTGAAGTTGCAGCAAACAAAGAGTATGTTCTCTTTCTACAAAATTGTCTCTGTATTTGCTGCTTTTTTTGCCCAGCACAAAAGGTGCTAGAAAGAAGAAAATAATGTGTTGACCAGTGAACTATTTGTAGATATCAGAATGCAAATTGGAGACTACGCCCACTTACGGATGAGATGCTAAGGTACATCTCCATCTTGAACTTGTCATTTTGTTTGTTTTCGTCTTCTATTGAAACTAATAGTTTTGAGTTAGAAATCGTTAAATCTTTGAACATGAGTCCCAACTAATAATTTAGGATTTTTTTCTTAAAGATATACCAGTAGTATACCAAATAGATGGTCAATAGCTCTTCTGAAATAATTTAGTTCTCGATTTGAAGAGGATTTCTTAGTAATTCAGAATGCAATATTTTGATTAATTGTTTGCTATGATACCTTTTTGAAGCAACTTGCTAACCTCCGAGAATAATTACATACTTTATCTTTATTTGTTATTAATTTGATTTATATTGTTATGGACAGATATGCCAGAAAAGATACACACTACCTGTTGCATATCTATGATCTAATGAGAATCAGGTTGTTCTCTTTATCTACTGAGACTGAGAACTCTGAAACTTCTATTGTAGAGGTAAGTTGTCTTCATTTTTTATAATGTATAGGGCAGTTTTGTTATAATGTATAGGGAAGTGCAAAAGCGAAAAAGTTTATGGTTAACAGTTAGCACGCTTCTTTCTACTATAAAGTTTACATTTGTCATTTGTTATGTTGCTGATACTTCCGTACCTTTTCCATATTTTATTATTTAGCATTTCTAGGCTGTGTTTGTCAAGAAATTTCATGACATTCCATGCTCAGATCATTGTTTCTTCAGGTATACCAGTGCAGCTTTACGCGAAAGAGGTTCTGACCGATAGTTCATATCTCCACATATATGGGTATAATTGCTGATTGTCTTCAAGGTTATTATGCCCTTTAATTGCATGATTTTTTAAAGCTTGTGGGCATTTAGCTGTGATTTTTTGTTACCCTTTTGATATGTACGGTTGTCCTTGTGTAATTGGATCACATTTTCATTTGTGCGTGCCTTTGTGATGTCCATACAGGGTACAGAGTACTGACCTTAATGCCCAACAACTTGCAATAGTTGCAGTAAGCTATTTTCAATTTTTCCCTCCTGTATCTATCAATTTAAAACCTCTTACACAATATTGCAGTCTGCAAAGGAACCCAGAGGTTTGCTATCAACATATTGTAGAATGTTGCCTTGAAAGGAAGTAATATTCATTTCAGGGTTGCTGGTTCCCATAATAATCACCTACAATAATCACCTATAATAAAAGAGTGTGTGTTGCAGTACTCTTTTTATATATTTCATTAATTTTGATACCTTTACATGCCACCTCCTGGATGGTTATCCTTGCATATTGATATCTTTACATGCCACCTCCTGGATGGTTTTTAGGGGTTTTGTGAATGGAGAACTTAGGCTCACATTAAAACATTTTTTGAAAAATACCTCACAGTCACAACAAACTTAAGCTCACATTAAAACGTTTCTTGAAAAATATTTTTTTATTTTTTAATATTTGGCACATCAAAAAAAGGATAATCAAGCGTGAAATAATTTTCAGTCAACAAAAACTCTTCTTTTATCTTAAAAAATGACTTAGGAATTTGAAATTCGTAAATTATTTTGTAGAAAAGTCAATCTCCAAACAACAAGCTTTATTTTTTATTCTTTTGTTATAGTTTTCATCATTCTTTAACAGATTAATGCATTTTTGTCTCAATTAATACAATGTTTGGATTTTTTCATATGGTCACTATCAAATTTGGAGTTTTATTAGTTGTTTGCTCATTGCTTATAATTATTTTAGAGTTCAAAACATTCTGTAATCGGATGCAGTTTTATTACTTGTTATTGGTCGCTTGAATGTTTTATTGGAGTTCTATTGCTTGAATGTTTTATTGGAGTGATGGTTTACCACGTTAATAAAGAATTTATATTTATGTATATTTATATTACTTTTTTTTTTGTTCTTTTTATTATATTAATTGCACCGTGCCTTCAGGCACGGGTTATCCTTAGTATATATATATATATATATACACACACACACACACACACATGACCACTAACAATAAAAATACTCTTGAAAAAAGTAAAGATTAGAGTTGTTTTCTCTTAGGCATTTTATAAAACATGTTGTGTGCACATATAAAAACCGTTAATGTTTAAATCATATATACATTTGGGTTGTTACAACACCTTACATAGATTTAATTTTAAATATACAAATGTTGAACATCCCAATTGCCAAATTGTCCTGTTGAAACAGACCTCCAACTTGCACATATATAACTGTTAGAGTGACCTAAATCAGTCACTCCCAATTCTTGTAATACCCATGGAATATATAAATATAGCCTATATATAAATATACATATAATACACATAGAATATGTAATAATTACTGTAATACCCCTGATATTTATGAGACTTTTAGATAAGATCTTAAATGATTAATCAAAGGTTAAGGTTTAAAACCTAAAATTGGAGAAGTGAGATGTTTAGAAAATAATTAAACATTTAACCTAAATTATACGTTAGGAATTAAATGTGTGTAATTGTGGATTATGAAAATTCAAACCCTATAAATGACTAATATGTATAATAAAAGTAAGGTAATAATTACCTTTAAAATTTGATAAGATCGTTTGATGAAAGAGTTTATGTGAGAAATCTTATAATGATGTATGTGTAAGGTTTATTAAGGAAATAAAATTCAATTAAAAAGTGAATGTGAGTATATAGATACATATATACCTAGAGTTATACTTTTTAGCCAAATAAAAAAATGAGTAAATTAATACTCAACAAAAATAATAAATTAATTAGTTTAAATATGGAGTAAGAAGGAAAGTCATGAAATATAATTAATTAGGGTAATTATATGAGTTAAAGTTATGATATTAAATAGAAAAGCTAGAATGATTGCTTAGGATGACAATAATAAAAAGTTAATTAATTAAGTGATTAACTTAATTATCAAGTTGTAATATATAGTCCAATAATGGATTAAAATAAGCATAATATTTTAATTGTTGTAAGTCTTGTTGGTAATTATAAAGATGTCCAAATAAATTTATGGATTAAGCCTTATGAAGAGTCAATGATTTAAATAACAAGCTCAAATATTTGATACTTGCAATTATTGTAAGTAAGTGTTAAGTAGCCCAATAGAATTTAATGGGGAGCCCAATGTAAGTTTAATTTAATGGTCCAATCATTTAGTCCAATTGATGGTCAAATGTTGGGTCAAAGTGTTGGTGATGTATGAGAATTAAACAAAGTTGGGTTAATTTTAAAATCTTAGATTTTGTTGTGAGTGAAGCCTTAACCATACATGAGTTAAATGCTAGGAGATATAGGGTTATATTAATATATACATTAGATGACCAAGGTTGTGAAGTATTTTAACCCTAAGTCATTGTAGTGTTAGAGAATTAGCAATATGTTGGTTAATTGATGAAAAATAAAGATATATACAATTAATATAAATGATGGACTAAGGTAGAGTAATGTGTAACCATGGGTTATATGTTAGTGTAGAGTTAACCATATATTGGTTAATTGGTGGAGGATGAAAAACTTTGACTAAGGTTGGTTGCAAGAAGTCTTTAGAATTCCTTAAATCCCCCATCTACTCCCACTAAGTCAAATATTAGTCAATCAGCATGTCACATTCCTTAAAAAGTGGATCTAGGATTTGATTTGTTGGTGATAATGTATAGATATAAATATTATATGTATAGATATTTGATGAGAATTAATAAAGGCGAGGTTAGTAGTTTCACATTGGGTTAGTTATTAAAAAAAAGTAACCTTACTTGTGTTAATTGGTGAAAAATAATAAAATAAGTATATATATTGATATGATGAGTTTGGACCATAGTTGAGTGTTTGGACTAACCTAGGTCATTTGGATGTAGAAGTATAAATATGTAAATATATAAATAAGATGAAATTTAATTAAGGTTGGGTATTTGAGTGACCAATGTTAAATGCAACACTTTAACCCTAGGTCTTAAGGAGAAAAGAGAGTTAACTCTATATGAGTTAAGTGGTAAAGTGAAGTATAACATTTATGTTACTTTTCTTTTACTCTATATCAAGGTTGCTTATAAGCAATTTAATTTGGTAATTCATTATTTCTATCAAACTAGTCAATCACATAGTCCATCAAGTTGTCAATCTTTGGCATAGTAAGCATGGATTGAAATCTTAATTCACCAATGTTGGGAGATTTAGGGAGCTAATGTAAGACTCCTAGACTTCTATAAATAGCAGGAAGTAAGAGACTTGGAAGAGTTTTGGTTCATTTGCCATATTCACCAAATGTTATAGAGAGAGAGTTTGTAGAGAGAAGTGAGAGCTCACTCTAGAGAGAATGATATAGAGGGATTCAGGTGGCAAGAAGAAGAGGAAGGAAGAGCTTTAGCTATTTTTTGGTCAAGCCATTCAACTTACATACCAAGAGAATGAAGGAAACATAAAGGTTGAAAAGTTTTCTTAAGCCTTAAAACTATTTTCCTATTGTTTAGATTATGATATGTTGTCAAACATGTTATTTGTGGGAGCTTAATGTTGTGAATGGTGGAACATAGTGGTCTCGGCAAATAAGGATGGAGATCTAAGGGTATTTTGTGGCTATGTGTGATTTATAGCATCATAGTTATGTTATAATATCAAGGCCATGTTATCTTTTAAAACCTTAGCTAGTTTGGTTATGATTTTCAAAAGAAAACCTAGTGCTGGTTAAGTGTTTTAAAGATCCATATACTTATTTTATAAATATATGAATTCTTTAAATGAATTATTTTGATATAAACAAAAATGGAGCCTAGATGAGCTCATAGTGATTTTGATGTAAACTATGTTATTTTTGGTAAAAACCTAAGAAGAAAGTATTTTTATAGCTATGTTATTCAAGTGATGAACTAGTGGGGATATATATGATGTATGTTATATATTACAAAATTATAGAGTCATAAAACATGATACTCTAGCAAAATAATGCTTGTAGTATCAAGTTTGAAGTAATCGAATCAAGGATTTATGAAACTAGTTTTCATTTTGTCACTGTGAGCGATTTTAAGCCACTTTACATTTGGAATTTGGATTTTCGATCTGAAGAGAAGTTGTAGAGGGAAAAATTATGATGAGAATGGATTCAAGAATCACCTAATTTTTTTTTTTGAAATGAAGAAGTTATTGCAGTTAGAGTGAAGGAGGGTCGAACAGTCCAAGAATTAGGACTTCTTTGTTTTTGGCCTAGCGCCTGTAACGACCCCGAAATTCGACCCACTTTATTACCTTAAATTGTGTATTTATTACACATTATTTATCTTACGTCCAAATTTCGGTTCGTTAATATATCTTTAACCACCTTAATTGATCCATTAACTGATTTCAAAATTATCAATTACCAAATTTTCGGTATAAATTTTTCTTTTTCTTTTAGTCATTCCTTTAAATTAATTGGATATTAAAAATCCTTACATTTCGATCCTAGTCCCCGGATCGCAACCTTTACTTTTCTTTCTACTTAGAATTATCATAATACTCTACATTCAAATTTAATATAATTCATATCCATACAAATGTTCTTTGCATCATCATTCATAATTAAACTTATAATAATCTTTGTCATAACATTTATCTTGTACAATTACAGCTCATAATTTAACCTTGCTCATCCTAACTGGATCCCATTTATAGACTCATACAAAACATCAAGGTAACATTGGCAAATTATCCACATTGCATTATAATATATCAATCACGTTTTCTACCTTCTAGACAATTCATCTTTAACAAAATCCAATATTTTTGAATGTCATTTCTTTCCTACAAAAATGTTATTGAGCAAGTAATGAGCACAACGGCTCAGCAAGTTCAACAGTTCATGCTTCACGTAGCACATACCTTTTCATGCTTGGTGTGTGTCATACATCATGTGCTTGTGCTTCTACTATAGCATTATAACTCATATATATTCATATTGTTGCACAAAATACACATTGTGGTCATATTAATCACATATCACGTAACACATAATTTGTATACAGTTAAAACAAGAATTACATATTATAACATTCCCACATTTAACATAAAAGGGACTGAAGAACTTGTCTGGCGTCTAGTTATTTAAATTGTTAGCTCAAACCCTTAACTCGATCAACCTATGATCATAAAATAATTAAATAATAATTATTTATCTCCTTATGATATTAATTTACTTAATTAATATCATCTCCGGACCAATTATTAATTTATATGGTTAATTAAATTAACCTCATTCCCTAATATATTCATTTAACTTAATATCCAACACCTTTAATACGGACAACCCGGCTCATCGGATAAAATTTAGCCTATCTAGTTGTCCGGATTTTCATTTAATCATTTTCTAGCTTTTAAAATTCATAGATTAATATTTAAAATATTTAAATATTAATCTCCAAAATTTAATATTTTTACAAAAATATTAAATTTAATGCCCAAATATCATTTCTATATTTTTAGTATTTTTCTATAATTTTTAAACATTTATTTAATTAAAAACATGTTCTGGGGGCATTTTGGTAATTTCCCGCGGCTTTAGGACACAACCGGTATTTTTCAGAAAGTCCAAGGGTATTTCTGTAGTTTCCGTGCTTCTAGGGACCAGATCGGAATTTTTTCGGAAGTTCAGGGACATTTCTGTAATTTTACGCGCTCTAGGGACACGTTTGGTAATTACAGAAAAGTCGAAGGGCATTATCGTAACTTCACCACGTGCATCGGTCGTGTATGGCGCGCGGCCTCCCCACACCGACACCAAACGACGTCGTTTCTCAGCAAAAATTCTGGGCTCCGCGTAATGCGCGGCTCACCCTCAAACGCGGCCCAAAAACGGCGTCGTTTTATCCTTGGTTCCGACAAAAATTTGGCCGCGCGCAATGCGCAGCCCTCCCTTTTCTTTTCCAGTTTTCTTCCGTGAACACAGTAGCCAACTTTGCAAAATAATTTCCATTTTTGATCAGATTTTTCCCACAAAATAACTCCAAAAATCATGAAATTCATAGGTAACATCTAAAAATTATTTAGAATAATTATACTAATTATCTACAATTTTTCCATAAAATTATTTAACCATCCAAAATACCAAAATAATTCTAATAAAAATATTTTTATACCTTCAAAGCTTAACTTTCTTCCTTTCATGCTTCTCCATACTTGGATGGCATCCTCTTGGCGGCTCATGGAGGTTGACGGTGGTGGGTGGCATGGCATGGTGGTAGAAGAATGGAGAGAGTGTGTGTTTTCCTCTCCTTTTCTTTTATTTCTTTTTCTCCCTTTTTAGTTGTTATCCTTGTCTTTTTATAATTAAGGGTACTTAACCATTTTGAAGGAAATAAAAAGTCCACCGACCTTAATCACGCCAACCGACTTAGCCAAGAAATTTCGGATAATTCACATGCATTAATACAAATTTTATACATTACGTAATTATATCGTGTAATAAATATTTTATATAATAAGTATAAAATATTTATTTTAATTCACTAAAAATCATAATATGATTTATCAATAATATTAATACCTCTTTTGGGTACTTTTCTTGACAAATTTTGTACACGCATAATGGCATGCATGTAATCATTTAAGGTAATTAATACCTCCAAAAATCATAAAATAATTCATAGAACATATAAAAATTATTTTTCATAATTTTTCACCCCGTTGCTTGGACAACATGTTACATTAACATGTTCACGTTTCCGAAATATTATTCTTCATAAAAGTCATAATAATTCCATTACACATAACCATAATTTTTAATAAATTAAATCCTTCCTTTTTCCTCATTTAATTAAATTTCTTTACATTTCACATTAATTTCTTTATATATAAATTATATAATTTAATATTATATAATTTATATATTTATATTCTCCTTTCTTAAATAATTTCTTAATTTCCTCCAACCTTATTCCAATTAATCACCTTATATAAATTATATAATTATTTTTATATAATTTATATAATTATTATTTCATTAACATTTTACTTAAATTTCCTTATATAAATTATATACTTTATTAGTATATAATTCATAAATTTCCTTCCTCCTTTTTAAATAATTTCTAAACCTTCACCATAATCTAAAATCAATATTTCAAATTTTACGAACTTCCTTCTTCATTCATTTTTTTCATTTTTTTTTTATTAATTTCTGGATTAATTTAATTATTAATCCCTTATTTCCATAATTAATGAAATTGATAATTATCACCATTAACCATGTACACATATATATGCACATATATCTTTATTCATAGCTACATCATAAATCTCACATTACCATATAACCTCAATTAAATCATAATTTCTACATTTCCATTTAATCGTACAATTTATTGTATATTTAACCGAAATTTCTCTCTTATTCTTAATAAATTATTTTTAAACAATTTATTTACTTTTCAATTACTTTAATTCCATACCATTCGTCATGATCTCTGTATAGATTTAATTTACTAATTAAATCTCATCACATACCTTAAATCACATAAATAATAATTAATTTAAATAACCTTGATAATTTTATCAATTAAATTCTTATTTAATTTTATTAAAGAAATTCTGAAAATTTGGATCCTCACAGCGTCGCAACGGTGGAATCCACTGCTCAGTGGTTAAACATTATGCCCAGAATGTGTTTTGTTGTCCAGGTTGGGTCGGGTTTTCTGTTAAAAATTAAGTTGAATTAAATGTAAAATGAATATGTTTGTATTATAAACCAACATCTAAGGTTCATTAGTGTCTAATTAGTAGAATAATATTATAAATGAAAATCGTATGAAGAATGCAAAGTATTGGCATAATTTGGTTAAGCGTACCCGACATGTCGAAACTAGATTTTGAACTAGAGTTTTGTCTGAAACTCAAGGGTGCGTTTGTCGGACATCTTAAGAGTTAATAAATTGAAGTTATGGTCTTAAATTGAGACTGAGTATGAGTCGTTATAACTAATGATCATGTCATTCTCATACATTATTGTAGGTTGAACGAAAGACGCAACATTAGCGGAAGATGGATAAGTTTATCAGACAAGTTTTTCATAACTTATTTTGTGTTAACTTAATATAATGTGAAGTTATTATGAATTGTTTAAATGTGCATGTTGACATTGTGATGCAATATTAAATGTCATTATTCGGTAAATATTGAAATGATTTATGGTATATGAACTCTATTATCTATATGAATAGGGTAATGTGAAGCATAATAATGTGAATTATGATAAGGTGAATTACTCTAATGTGAATCATGATTGAACACGATCCATGTCTAAAATGTGAAGCATAAAGCATGATTTAAGTGTTAACTATGTGTTATGTGATAACTGTTAGACTTACTGATTCGTGCGCTCATTCTTGCAAACTAAAATTTATAGATAATAAATAAATCCCTACAAATACTGAATTCTTAAAAGAAGGATATTGTGTAAATGCTAAAAGATAATTACTGAGTTATTCTCTGTTTTGTTATTAAACCTAAAGTTATTGAGTTAGTAAATCATTTAGTTAATCTAAAAAATTGTTGTAGTTATGAATCCGGATTGGACAGGTAAAAATGATTGTGTATTAAGGAAATAATTAGTATATATCGTGGGTGTTTAAATATTCAAATTTATTCTAATAGAATGAACTCCTAACATATATGATATTGAGGCATACTAGGATTTTGTAAAGATTGTGATTCTAGAATAGAAATAGATGTTGTAAAGTTTTAAATTAATGGTTATTTAGAAATTATAATATTGTTGTAAGTCATGAACAATAAAAAAAAAAGTTGTATAGTGGCGAACCAGATCTGAGGTTCAAGGGACCCAGATTTGAGGTTATTACAATTACTCAGCATAAACCCATCACAAACTATCGAAAAAGTTACTACTTTGGCTATTACACTTAGTTCATTTATCAATCACTTAATGCTTAATTGACTCTTATTCATTAAGCTGCCTAATAGATCATTTCTAGTTGCACCACTTGGTTGACAAAGTGGCCGGTATTGTCACTTTTTATTATCACTTAGTGCTGCCAGCATCAGTGAAAGTAGTATGCTCTCAAGCTAATCACATTTGATATGATAATATTTACTTTGTAATCTTATTCAATTTATTAATAAATTTTTTATTTAAAGGCATTTCTTCATTCATGATTAATTAGTTAAATTAATTAAATAGATAAATACATAGTTTTGAGCAATGCTTTTATAATCATGATGTTGATCATGCTAATGGGATCTAAATGTACGATAGCTTAAAACTAAAATGTTCATAATCGTGGGATCACTAAAATGGGGATTAATGCATACTATGCTTGCTCTTTTAGAGATGATGATTGATCTCATAATCATTTATGTGAAGACTCTAAAGCAAGCATATAGATGCTTATTGGAGAATAAGTTCAGTGAATGTAACTCGCTTAAGGAACACCTAATGAAGTTTTACTTGTCAGTAAATAAGAGTTCATAATGTGATAGTAGTACATGTGATCATTGGACTTGAGATCGTCATAGTATCTTGTGTATGATGAGTTATACTTTGTCATATTCCTTAAGACTATTCTGGTATAAAAAAAGTTGTATATGAAGGTAGGTGAATGATCAATAAATGATTAACCATTTCTGGTAAATGGAGAGAATGTCTTATGTAATTCAATAAATGACAACTCAGAAATTCTTGACAATTGTGGAATGAAAACTAGAAAGGAGTTACTAATTTACATTAAAGTTGTGTATTTGAGAATTAAAATACATATGATTAAATAAAATAAGACTTGACAAAAATTTGATATCTTATATTTGATTGGGACATTGTGTGGTGAAATGATTGAATTATACGGTAACTATTCGCGAAATAGTTTTTTTGTAATTAAATGTTAAAATTCATATTATCTTAAAAGTTGTGAATTACTACGGGGGTTTACCCATATTGTAGAATAAATATATTTATTTATTTTGAATTAAATGAGTTTAATTCATATTAAATAATATTAGAATAGTTCTAATTTATTTATTCTACAATCGATTTAATATGAAGAACCTAAAGGGTCACACCATAGAAGAGAAATATTTATTTTAGAAGTGATTGACATAATGATAATAATAAATTAAATAGCTTAATATTTATAATTAAGTATTTTAGAAATACTAATTATAAATTAATAAGAGGATTATTATTATTATTATTATTATTATTATTATTATTATTATTATTATTATTATTATTATTATTATTATTATTATTATTATTTTCCTAAATAGTTTAGGACTTAATTAATAAGTAGAAGTATTATTATAAATAATTAAGTTCTTAATTAATTTAGTTCCTAAATAGATTATGAGTTAAATTAAAATCATACTCTTAAAGAGTTTAGGAGGGTTGAACAAATCTATAAATAAGAGGGGTCTTATTATAGATCGGGGTTGATACTGTAATGACCACGAATTTCATTAAACACTGTAATTATAATTATTATATAATTAGCAATGAATTAAAAAAAATTGTACTAATTAATTGTGCATTATATAATTAAATAGATATACTTGTGTATATGTATATTTATTTAAAGCAATGAAGCAAAAGGGTATAATTAACTAAAACAAATCTAATTGGATTATATTTTAAATCCAAATGAGTTGTTAAACTAGGTCAAAGGTATTAACCTAGCAGCCCATGTAATTAATTTAATTACTAGCCTATGTAACTAATTTAACAAGCCTAATGCTTATTTTAATTAAAGGTAGCGTAGTTATTTAAATGCTAGCCAAATGTGTTATATAAATTGAGCCCAAACAATTTAATTGAATGAGCCCAATAGAATTTATTCCCAAGCCCAATGTGGAGTCCAAATGAGGTCAAAACTTTGGTTATTAGTTCATTTGTTAGAGAATACACTTGTGAATTATGAGAAAAAGGTAGAGAAGGTCTTGGTGAATGTCCTCAAGCTACACAACATACTTCGGTAGAAGGAGAAGAAAAGCAAACAAAACCCAAAGGTTTAAAAGTGCTCTAAACATCTTCTTTTTTCATTTTTGTAGCCTAGATAGCTTTTGATTAGTTAAAATCTATTTTTAACCCATCAAAACTCGTTTTGATGGTCTAGATGTATTTATCTATGTAATATATGTATATTCATAGATCTATATGTTTATAACATGTTTTGGTATGTGAGAAATGTATAAAAGTTGTAGAAAAGTTTATAATACGATTTACCGGTAAAACCCTAACGATACTTGTTATGTTTAATGTTGTATTTTGAAATGTACAAGTTAAATACTTGATTTATATGGCTAGAAAGTTTTATGAGTGAGTTATAAAGCCAACACAACTTGAATATCACAAAAATATGGAATAACGAAGAAGTTATGGATTTTACCGCAAAAGATGTTGTTTTTAAAACTCTAAGTGGTTCGATCTGTAAATTTCGTGTATAACATTTTCAAAAAGACGATCGAACCATGAAATATTGTAAAACAAGAGGTTATGAACACATCAACACTGATTTGGTGTCATTTGGATGTGTAGATATCATTTTATCAATGTTAGAACCAAAGAGATCAAAATAAGAAAATTAGGGTTTTAAAAATCACTGTCACTGCCGCAGCGGTGAAACACACTGTAACGAAAAATTTTGCACTGCCGCTGCAGCGGTGATGCATTTTGTTTGAAAAAAATAATAGCTCCGAACTGGGTCGGGTCAGCCGAGCCGGGTCAGGTCAGGTTCGGGTCAGAAAATGAAAAATGTTCCAAAAGTCATTTTAGTATTTTTGGACTTAATAAATATATTTTTAAATATATATATAATTGATTTAATGATTTAAAGGTGTATAAATATTATTATTGAAATAATAATATAATGAAGGTAATAAAATGTTATTAAATAAATAATAATATTAGAAAATTATTAAAATATTATTAAGTTATAATAATATTATAAAGTCAATAAAATATTATTAAATGATTAATAATATTAGAATTCAAATAAACTATTATTAAATGATTAAAATATTATTAAATGATTAATAATATTATATACTTAATAAAATATTATTAAATGATTAATTATATTAGATAATTAATAAAATAGTATTAAATGATTAATAATATTAGAAGTCTAATAAAATATTATTAAATAATTAATAACATTAGATAGTTAATAAAATATTATTAAATGATTAATAATATTAGTTAATCTTAAAAGATTTATAAGGTATTATTAAATGATTAAAATACTACAATGTTAAAATATTATTAAATTGTTAATAATATTAGACAATTGCATGAACTATATTAAATAGTTAATATAGGTTCTTTGTGTTTGAAATATTATCAAGTAGTGATAATATTTCTTAAGTGTTTAATTAGCCATAATTAATAAATTATGTGGTTCGTAAGGTTTATAAAGGTCATTATACTTACAAGTATATGATACTAATTTAAGATCAAACTGATTTAATTGTTAGGTCCGTTCAAGGATTGTTAAATTAAGTTAGTTAGCCGTAGACGACGCACGAGGCAAGTTTTCTACCCATTAACTTGTATTTACTATTGCAGATATTCTTCAACCGTATATACATTTCAATTATTGTTGAGCAAGTATTCTACACTCGTAGTTATTTGACAGATCTTTGAGTGAACTAATTATCAAAAATTACTTCACATCATTATTGATTATTGTATTCACACATAATGCTTTTACAACTGTTTAAGAAATGTCTAAGCTAATTATTTCGGCTAGACAAATGCATGTTTAAATTCATTAAATTGAATATTATAAAAGATTATCCAAACCATTGGCTGGTGCGGATTCTTACAGCAAGACTAAGAAAGAACAACCCTAGTTAAAGGGGGATTTTTATTTGTCGGGAAACCGAAAGTGCGCAAGAAATCTAAATGTGATGCATATACATAGGACATGAGAGGACTGATCCCCTCAAGTGTCCCGTTATTTTTAACAAGGAGTCAGACATTGTATGTCTGTTTTACCTTAGTAGCAGTTCACGGTCATTAAAGACCACTCAGCAGTAAAGAGTCAATTCAATCTTTTATTGAACATTGATTCTTGATAACTTTCGCAATTGTTATTGTTAAAAATCCTGAAGTTATTTCCCTTCATCATGATATATCTTATGATTGTTGTTTATAAACTTGCTGAGCTATTTAGTTGTTCATTCTTGCTATATCACGACTATATTTCAGCCAATCCCGAAAGCTCTAAATCGGACAAAGGCAAGGGGAAAGCGAATGCTTAGTTTTAGTAGATGCATGCTAGTTTAAATTACTGTTATGTAATTACTGTTGTAAATCTTTTATTTTTCCCTTAAGATATGTAATGTTACGATTAAGGTTAATAGACCTTGAGAAGTGTAGCCTTTTGAGAATGAACCTTTTGTATTATTCCGCATAGTTTGAATACAATTTATGTATTTCATTGTTGTTAAGTATTGTACAGTGAGAACCAAATCCGAGGTTAAATAACCCGGATTTGGGGTCGTCACAGGTTGGTATCAGAGCTGTAGGTTAGAAACGCTAGGATTGCGAAACCTAGGTTATAACCTTAGTATTAAACTCATATGGAGTGCGTTAGGAGATGAATCAGGGAGATTCATCATGTTATGTATTTTTGGAGATGGATTGAGAAAATCCATCAGGCCGAGATGTACATGATAAAATATCATTTCATTTCATCAATGAATATATTTTATTGTTGTACTAACATGTGTTATTTATGTGATTGTAGGATGACGGAGATAGGACAGTCAAGTACGGCTGTAGATGAGGTGATTTTTACGGATATCCATATGGATACCGCACAACCACGGGTGGCTGCACCGGTCAAGGAGCCAGAGTCAGATCTCGAGGAGGGAGATCGAGAGGACGCTGTCTGGGGCGGAGTGATGCGGTAGTACAGCGAGGAGGAGGCCGATACGGAGGATGAGGAGCCAGTTGAGTATGCTGATGGCATGGGCACTATCGCCAGTGACATCATCGATACTCTGACTACGGCTAGCGATGAGCTAGAGGAGAGGGTTCAACACCTAAAGGAGTAGAACCAGCTTCACCAGCAAACGAATGAGCAGTATAGAGACACAGCTTATATGTTCTCTGGCGAGAACATAGAGCTGAAAGCGAGGATAGCCGAGATGGAGGCCAAGTTAGTAGCAGCTGAGCTGAAGATTCAACAGACACATGTAGAGAGAGAGAGGCCATGAGAGGCCAGTTGCAACAGGCAGTTGAGGTGAGGTTAGATATGGAGATCCAGCGTGATGCAGCTCACGGACAGATGGTAGAGTTGGAGGACGAGGTCAGGGAGAAGAGAGTGAGGATAGATAGGCTCAGTTACGTCTATCGCTCTTCCTTTGGTAGATTCCAGAGTAGGGTGCACTATTACCCTGCTGAGGAGGGCCAGACCTTGCACACCATTAGTAGGGGCGTGGTCAGGGCCATAGGAGATGAGGAGTATGACGATGCGGTTCGTCGAGGGATGCGTCGTTAGTTGTATTATTTCCTTTACTTATGTTGTATGTACATAGACGCAGTCGAAACCCAACTTTTGTTTTGATAGAGGGTTAGTATGTTGTAAATCCCAACTCTATGAGGTTGTGGGATATGATTTTGTTAGATCCCGTGTTTTGGTTTAACTATCGGGGTTAGTAGCGTTTATAGCATTATGCTTATGATGTAAAAGTGCTATGCACTGTGTTTTAGCATATGAATATAAATGCATTTCCGTTTATGTTTATATGTGTCAAGATGATTATTTGTGCTTTAGTTTAAATTACTTAAGCTACAAAACGAAAGTAAAAAGATTGAAACAACTTTAATAAATTAAATTTTCTTTATACAGAAAATGCCGCCACAGAGAAGAAATCAACGACTATCCCCACCACCACTTGAAGAGTCAGTTAACTGCGAGGATGAGGCACCGCCAAACCCAGTCCAAGAGTTCGTGGAAATGTTAATGGGAGCATTCCGCGGACGCAACGCAGAAGCTACTGGAGCACCAAACCCTGCCGCTCCACTGACAAGTTTTAAGGATTTCAAACTAATAGGACCACCCGAATTCAGAGGGACCACGAATCCTATAGTCGCGGAGGAGCAAATGACCTCATTTGCTACCTTTATGTTGAAAGGGGAGGCCAGCCACTGGTGGAAGGTCAATAAGAGTAGAGCAGGGGAGGGAACGATCGCGTGGGCGCGATTCAAGGAAGTGTTGTTGGAGAACTACTTCCCAGAAAGTACACAAGCTAGGATGGAAGTCAAATTCCTGGAGCTTAAGCAATGTAGTATGACAGTCTCCGATTATGCCGCCAAGTTCAACGAATTGGCGAGATTTGTTCCACACCAGGTGGACACTGAAGCAAGGAGATCAAGAAGGTTTGAGCAGGGGCTGAAACCGTGGGTTTACGGTCGGGTAGCCGTACTACAGATTACCAACTTCGCAACGTTGCTGGAGAAATCAATAATAGCTGAAGGGGGAAATGAGGCCCTCAACAAACATTACCAGGAACGTAATAAGAAGAAGGGTGACGGAGGAAACAGAGAAAATAACAGCAGTGGGGGTAGCAACTCCAACAAGCGCAAATGGAGCAACAGTTCAGGGACACCCCAAGGAAGTGAACAGAAGAAAGGTAACAAGTGTAGTAACTGCGGGAAAAATCACGCGGGGGAATATATGAGAGGGAAGAACGTCTACTACAACTGTGGGCAAGAGGAGCACATCGCTCCTAATTGTCCCACACCTAAGAGGAAGGGATGTTTCTCATGTGGAGCAATGGACCATCAGTTGAAGGATTGTCCAAAGAGAAAGAATACCGGGGGGAATTCGTGCTATAAGGGAGGCAACAACAACAAGCTTACCATTGGAGGCCCGGTGCCACAGAACAAACCAACGACATGAACTTTCAACATGACGGTGCAGGACGCCGTTGAATCAAAAGACGTGGTGTCAGGTATTATTCTGATCAATGATATAAATGCATATGTATTATTTGATTCGGGTGCTATATGCTCATTTGTGTCTTATGAATTCGCTAGACGGTTATAATTGCCTAAAGAAAAACTAGAAAATCCCATGAACATAGAAGTTGCAAATAAAGAAGTGATTCCTGTAGAGTATATACATAGAAACTGTTATGCTGAAATCAGGGGTCAGAAACTGAATGTGAATTTAATTCCAATACGTTTGGGGGAGTTTGACGTTATACTTGGAATGGATTGGTTGTTTAACCGCGGAGCGGTAATTGATTGTCAAAAGAAGTGTATACACCTTAAGACACCGAACAAGTCTAAGGTCGTATTTTATGGCAGCAAGTCGTCAAGACAATCTGCATGTCTGACGATGATGCAGGCCAAGAAACTGTTGAAAAAAGGTTGTGTAGGGTATTTGGCTCACATAATGGATACACAAATGGTAAATCCCGAGATGGAGCAGATACCAGTAGTTAGGGAGTTCATGGACGTTTTTTCGGATGAACTGCCAGGTTTATCGCCAGATAGGGAGATAGAATTTGTAATTGAGTTAGTACTGAGGATAGCACCAATATCGAAGGCACCATATAGGATGGCTCCGGTAGAAATGAAGGAGTTAATGATTCAACTGCAGGAGTTGTTGGATAATAAGTACATTCAGCCAAGTGTTTCTCCATGGGGAGCACCTGTGTTGTTTGTAAAGAAGAAGGATGGATCGATGAGACTGTGTATGAATTATAGAGAGCTGAATAAGGTAACAATTAAGAACAAATACCCGTTTCCATGAATTGACGATCTTTTCGATCAATTGAAAGGGGTGAAGTACTTTTCAAAGATTGACTTAAGGACATGTTATCATCAGTTAAAAGTCAGGAAGGAGGATGTACCCAAGACGGCATTCAGAACTCGATATGGGCAATATGAGTTTCTGGTGATGTCGTTTGGGCTAACAAATGCGCCAGCCGCATTTATGGACATGATGAACAGAATATTCAAACAGTACTTGGATAAATTTGTAGTCGTGTTCATTGACGATATTTTGGTTTATTCCAAAACGGAGGAGGAGCATGCTGAACACCTAAGAGTGGTGTTGGAGATTTTACGGAAGGAGCAATTGTACGCTAAGTTTTTGAAGTGTGAATTCTGGTTGGAGAGAGTTCAATTTTTAGGTCATGTTATTGACAAGGAGGGAGTTTCAGTTGATCCAGCGAAGGTTGAAGCGGTGATGAATTGGGACTAATCAAGGACGTCGACAGAGGTAAGAAGTTTCTTAGGATTAGCGGGTTACTATTGGAGATTCATCCAAGATTTTTCAAAGATAGCAACACCGTTAACAAATTTAACGAGGAAGACGGTGAAATATGTATGGACGGAAAAGTGTGAGGAGAGTTTTCAGGAGCTAAAGAAAAGACTTAGTGAAGCACCTGTATTGACTTTACCGGATGATACGGGAGGTTTTACGGTCTACAGTGATGCATCGCACAAGGGACTTTACTGTGTGCTTATGCAAAATGTCAAGGTCGTTGCATATGCGTCCAGACAGTTGAAGGATTACGAGAAGGGATACCCTACCCACGACTTGGAGCTAGCAGCGGTAGTGTTTGCCCTTAAAATTTGGAGACATTATTTTTATGGAGAGAAATGTGAGATATTCACAGACCATAAGAGTCTGAAGTATATCTTCACACAGAAGGAGTTAAATATGAGGCAACGGAGGTGGTTAGAGTTGATCAAAGATTATGATTGTGAAATTCTATACCATCCCGGCAAGGCCAACGTAGTAGCAGATGCTCTAAGTAGAAAGAGCAGGGAGAAATTGTTCATATTGACAGATAAGGAACAATTGGTTCAAGAGATGGCTCGAATGAAGTTGGAGGTGAGAAATCCAAATGAGTCAATGGAAGTGGAAGCGAGCCCAACCTTACTAGATAGGGTGAAAGAGGCTCAGGACAAAGATGAAGAGTGTGTCAGAATAAGGATGAGAATAACCGAAGGAGAAGAGGTCAAATTCAAAGAGGAGAGCATGGGATTGCAAAGGTTTGAAAATCGTGTTTGGGTACCGCTAGTGCCTGAATTACGAGAGGAGATTTTGCAAGAGGCCCACAGTACGAAATACTCGATACATCTGGGAAATACGAAGATGTATCAAGATCTGCGTTAGCATTTTTGGTGGCCGAATTTAAAAAGGGAGGTTGCAGAATGTGTCAGCCGATGCCTAACTTGTCAAACGGTAAAAGCCGAATATCAGAGACCAAGTGGATTATTACAGCCGTTAGAAATTCCTGAGTGGAAATGGGAGCATATCACAATGGATTTTGTGGTAGGACTTCCAGCAACACAGAAGGGATTTGACGCAATATGGGTAATTGTGGATCGACTAACAAAGTCAGCGCACTTTTTGCCGATCAAGATTAAATTTAGTTTGAATTAGTTGGCTAAATTGTACATCAAGGAGATAGTTTCGAGACGTGGGGTGCCGGTGTCAATTGTGTCAGACAGAGATCCACGTTTCACGTCAAAATTTTGGAGAAGTCTTCAGGAGAGATTGGGAAAACAGTTGAGAATGAGTACATCATATCATCCGCAGACAGATGGGCAAAGTGAAAGAACCATACAGACATTGGAAGACATGTTCAGGGCCTTCGTGATGGATTTCAAGGGCAGTTGGGAAAACCATCTACCACTAGTTGAGTTTGCATACAACAACAGTTATCATACAAGCATAGGCATGCCGCCTTACGAAGTATTGTACGGAAGAAAGTACAGAACACCTCTATGTTGGGATGAGGTAGGAGAACGCCGACTGTTGGGGCCAGAATTGGTACAACAGACGGTAGAAATTATTAAAGTAATAAGAGCTCAGCTAGTAGCAGCTCTGGACTGTCAGAAGAAATACGCCAATTTACATCGACAGAAGCGAGGCTTTGAAGTCGGAAGTTTTATGTTCATGAAGGTATCTCTCTGGAAGGGGAAGATCCGATTTAGAAAGAAAGGGAAACTGAGTTCGAGGTTCATAGGACCTTTCGAGATATTAAAGAGAGTGGGTGAAGTGGCGTACGAGGTAGCTTTACCTCCTGAACTGGAGCATATTCACAATGTGTTTCACGTGTCAGTGTTGCGACCATACAAGCCAGACTACAAACATGTCATATCCTATGAGGCAATACAAGTCGAAAAAGACTTATCGTACGAGGAAATTCATGTCCAGATACTAGATAGGAAAGAGCAGAAAATACGGAATAAGGTTATACATTAGGTCAAAATCCTTTGGAGGAACCACAACGCTGAGGAAGCTACGTGGGAGCTTGAAGAAAAGATGAAGGCTAACTATCTGCATCTTTTTGAGTAGTTTAAATTTATAATTCCGGGGACAAAATTCTTATAGGGGGGAGAATGTAATGACCACGAATTTCATTAAACATTGTAATTATAATTATTATATAATTAGCAATGAATTAAAAAATTTGTACTAATTAATTGTACATTAGATAATTAAATAGATATACTTGTGTATGTGTATATTTATTTAAAGCAATGAAGCAATAGGGTATAATTAACTAAAGCAAATCTAATTGGATTATATTTTAAATCCAAATTAGTTGTTAAACTAGGTCAAAGGTATTAACCTAGTAGCCCATGTAATTAATTTAATTACTAGCCCATGTAATTAATTTAACAAGCCCAATGCTTATTTTAATTAAAGGTAGCATAGTTATTTAAATGCTAGCCCAATGTGTTATATAAATTGAGCCCAAACAATTTAATTGAATGAGCCCAATAGAATTTATTCTCAAGCCCAATGTGGAGTCCAAATGAGGTCAAAACTTTGGTCAATATAGATATATATAAGTATATATATGTATATTTTAGCATTAAAATTAAAATAAAAAATGGGTGATTTAAATCCCATTTTTGCTGAGATTTTTGAGGGACCTACTTAGATTGCTTGATTTCCTAGTTGCTTCTAAATTACTCCAAGATGTGGTGGTTGAACTACCCTAGTCAATCACCTAGTCAATCACATGGTCATTCAATGGAATAGTAATCCCAATTAGGCTTTATTTTCACCAACATAGCTTGATTAGTGAATTGATGCTAGATTAGTAGATGACTATAAATAGAATGCTCTACACACTTGTTTTGGTTATTAGTTCATTTGTTAGAGAATACACTTGTGAGTTATGAGAAAAAGGTAGAGAAGGTCTTGGTGAATGTCCTCAAGCTACACAACATACTTCGGTAGAAGGAGAAGAAGAGCAAACAAAACCCAAAGGTTTAAAAGTGCTCTAAACATCTTCTTCTTTCATTTTTGTAGTCTAGATAGCTTTTGATCGGTTAAAATCTATTTTTAACCGATCAAAACTCATTTTTATGGTCTAAATGTATTTATCTAAGTAATATACGTATATTCATAGATCTATGTGTTTATAACATGTTTTGGTATGTGAGAAATGTATAAAAGTTCTAGAAAAGTTCATAATACGATTTACCGGTAAAACCCTAACGATACATGTTATGTTTAATGTTGTATTTTGAAATGTACAAGTTAAATACTTGATTTATATGGCTAGAAAGTTTTATGAGTGAGTTATAAAGCCAACACAACTTGAATCTCACAAAAATATGGAATAACGAAGAAGTTATGGATTTTACTACAAAGGATATTGTTTTTAAAACTCTAAGTGGTTTGATCTGTAAATTTTGTGTATAATGTTTTCAAAAAGAGGATCGAACCATGAAATATTGTAAAACAAGAGGTTAGGAACACATTAACACTGATTTGGTGTCATTTGGATGTGTAGATATCATTTTATCAATGTTAGAACCAAAGAGATCAAAATAAGAAAATTAGGGTTTTAAAAATCAGTGTCACCGCCGCGGCGGCGGTGGTCCTCACCGTCGCAGCGGTAAAACAAAAAATAATAACTCCGAACTGGGTCGGGTCGAGTTAGGTTCGGGCCAAAAAATGAAAAATGTTCCAAAAGTCATTTTAGTATTTTTGGACTTAATAAATATATTTTTAAATATATATATAATTGATTTAATGATTTAAAGTTGTATAAATATTATTATGGAAATAATAATATAATGAAGGTAATAAAATATTATTAAATAAATAATAATATTAGAAAATTATTAAAATATTATTAAGTGTATAATAATATTATAAAATCAATAAAATATTATTAAATGATTAATAATATTAGAATTTAAATAAACTATTATTAAATGGTTAAAATATTATTAAATGATTAATAATATTAGATAATGATTTAAAATATTATTAAATGTGTAATAATATTATATACTTAATAAAATATTATTAAATGATTAATAATATTAGATAATGATTAAAATATTATTTAATGATTAATAATATTATATAATTAATAAAATATTATTAAATGATTAATAATATTAGATCATTAATAAAATAGTACAAAATGATTAATAATATTAGAAGTCTAATAAAATATTATTAAATGATTAATAATATTATATAGTTAATAAAATATTATTAAATGATTAATAATATTAGTTAATCTTAAAAGATTTATAAGGTATTATTAAATGATGAATAATACTACAATGTTAATAAAATATTATTAAATTGTTAATAATATAAGACAACTGCATGAACTATATTAAATAGTTAATATAGGTTCTTTGTTTTTGAAATATTATCAAGTAGTGATAATATTTGTTAAGTGTTTAATTACCCATAATTAATAAATTATGTGGTTCGTAAGGTTTATAATGTGACGCCCCCAAATTCGGGTTCCAAATACCCAGATCCGGTCATCACGATCCAATACAAACATTCACCTCTAAACAACATACAATAACTAAATGCGGAATAATAAACATATGTTGTTCATTCAAAATGTGTTACTAGTCCCAAGATACGATAACCTTACACAAAAGTACACAAATACCATTAATAAAGTACTTAGGGTTTATATTACATAACAGTCAATTTAATTAACTACAGGGCTGGATCTCGAAGTCTATTACTTCATCTTTCCTTTACCCTTATTCTTTCCCGAAGTCTCGGGTTGCACTGCAATAAGGTTTCATGATTTAGCAAGAGTGAGCAACTAGTTTGCTCAACAAGTTTAAATAACAACAAGGAACAATATATCATGAATGAAAGGGAATAACTGAACAATTCAATAATGTGAATAACATAAGCAGGAATAATAATTTGCTTTTAAAATTAGGATAGTCAAATAGACTATGAACTATAAATATCCACTGGAGTCAATAGCAGGTTGACCCAATGGTTACTACCAGAAATATGTACCCGATGGGATCAGCCTCAGTACAATATGTGTATGCATAACATTTAATTTTCGTATTTTTGTACCTGATATTAGACACAAGGTACTCCCCTATAATAAAGGGGTGTTCATAATAGTCTAAGAATCCGCATCTTCAATGATTTGGATAGCTTTTAAAATCTTTAACATAAATGTCTAGCCGAACAAGGGCTTAGACCTACTTTGAACAGTTCTTTAAACAATAGAACAATAATTAAGTACAACTCAATGACTATACAATCTCAAGTGCAACAAGTGCGAATAACAATAATATTGATGTGGAATAATTGTAAAATAATTAAACCACTCAAAGCATGCTTGGAAATAACAGTTCAAGCTTAGATAAATAATTTGCTCAATGAAATGAGTTTAGAGATAAGGAACTTGCCTGTCTGCTCAGCTACAATATATGTCTAGCTTTAACTAATTGACTTTGAAAAGACCTAACATTAATAAAGTTGGTCTAATAATTAGTACGGCGTATTTGCACAACTATACGCTCACTAAGGTACTTATTTATCATATAAGTACTAACACATAATTTACGTTAGTCGAAATAATATTATTAACCTTATAGACCCTCAATCAAATTAGGTTAATAATTTAATAAGTTAGAAAATATTTTTCTTACGCGTTGGACACTTATTAAACCCTTAAACAACTTATTACAATTGTTTAATTAAAGTATAATTAAATTAAATTTATTTTATTAATTCACTCTCTATTTAATTACTATTTAATCTTGGTTAAATAGAAATTAATTAATTAACTCTAGTTATTATTTAAAATAAATAATAACTAATTGTACTTACTTATTATTTAATCATAATTAAATAATAAATAATTATTAATTCATTTTAACTTTCTTTAATTTAATATTAATCAACTAATAGTTAACTAAGTAATTAACCTTACCTATTATTTAATTTAAGGAAATTAAATAATAGTTTACTAATTTTAATCCTCTTTAATTATTATTTAATGTCAATTAAATAATAATTAATTATTTAATTAATTTTAATTATTTTTTAAGATTAAATAAAAATTTAATTTATTTATCCTTATTTATTATTTAAATTAAATAACTTAATTTCCCTTAATCATTATTTAATGCTAATTAAATAATAATTAATTACTTAATTATCCTTATTTATTATTTAATAATATTTAAATAATAAATAGTTAATTTATAACTTTTTATATCTTCTTTAATTATTATTTAATGTGAATTAAATAATAATTGCTAATTTATCTCCTTTATTTATTATTAACATTTTAAATAATAAATAACTAATAAATTTATTTAACTTAACCATGATTTAGCTAACTAGATTAATATCTAAAATATTTAAATATTAAACTTAATTAAGAATATCCTCCCCAATATCATTTTTGAATTATTATTATTTTTGTTATAATTTTAAATATTTAAATTAATTAAATTAAATCCGAATGATATTCCTGTAAATAAGTTAAAAACTGAAACGAGGGCAAAATAGTAATTTCGCCGAGAAAAAAACACGGAGGGGTAATTTGGTAATTTCGCGGAACTGGGCTCGCGCATTGCGCGCGTTATCCGTAAGCAGACCCAAAACGGTGCCGTTTTGGGACATTGCTGATGGCTTCCGCGCGTATGCGCGGATTAATTTTTTCTTTAAACAAAACGACGCCGTTTTGTCTCCGCGTTTTCGGTGAACAGTGCTACGCGCATTGCGCGGAAACCCTTAAAAAAAATTTCCTTTGCAGAATGTGAACAGTGCCCGGCAATACCCATTTTAAATAAAAATATACCATCAAGTAACCTTTAAATCCTCAATAAAAATCCAAAAAAATTACCAATCACTTAATATCAATTTATAACATGAAAATTTAATTTTTCATGATTTAATATCATTCTTTTTTTTATAAAAAATTTTACATCACATAAACTACCATAAATCATAACTTTTTGTATATAACTCCATTTTGAGTGATTCAAACTTTGTTTTTCTCATGATTTAATGTTCTATAATATTAGAACATCAAACCTAAGTTTTATAAAAATATTTTTGGACATAAATTCCAAAACTTTTTTACACACTATTAAACACATATTTTAGCATACAAAATATACCAAAATACAAACCAAACATATTAAACTCAAGCATGACATAAATATTACAACTACACATTAATAACTATATTAACATGTTTATACTAACATGATGATTTATTTAATTTAAAAACAAACTATATTTAAAATAACCATTAACTTGTTTTAATGGCTATCTTCTTTTTTCTTCCAAAGTAAGTGATGAGGTTTGAAGGCATGAACCAAGAACTCCTTCTCCTCTCTTAGTATTTTGCTCTCAATATTTTCTCACACTCTCAAATGCTCTCTAGCTCTCTCTTTTGGACTTGGAGAAAATAATGAGATATCATCTAACAATTTCAAGTATACTTGAAAAATTAATAGATACACAATTATATCTATAATTTAGCCCATGCTCCTAGATGACAACTTACACAAGGAATGGGTTAAATGACTTAGTTGGTGAAAAGAGGCATGGTTTCATGTACTACAAAAATAAAACAAGCAACCCTTTATTAATTAAATAAAAAATAAAAGAAAATAATAACAAAACTATCATTTTCTCTCTCCTCTCCTAGCTTGGTCGGCTGATGGAGCTTTTTTTGTCCCAAAATGTGAGTCACTTTTCACTTTTTTAAATAATTAATAGTTAAATTAAGTATTTTCCAAGTGGGTTAATCATTGGGCTTTAATTTAAAATACCAATTGGGCTTCTATTAAATTGTTTGGGCTACTAAATTGCCAAATTTTATTATTCTACACTTGGGCTACTAATTGACCCATGTTGGGCTAATTTAATAATTTACACATTAATTATTCAATCCATGATTAAATAAATAATTAGATTGAATAAATAATTAAATATTTTAACCCATTAGTATTAAATTACTAAATGGACTAATAAATATTATTATTAATATTTCACATTATTTACATTAATTAATAATCATATTAATTAATTTATTATATTTAATTCACTCATTATATTCAATTTAATTGAATATTTAATTAATAGGAAACTTATCAATTATTTTGATATTAAAACTTTAGGGTTTGTTCACTAATTTAATAACATATTAGTGACCCCCCTTTAATTAATTCTAGTAATTAATTACATAATTATTTAATCACATAATTAATTAATCACATAAAAAGATTTAAATAATCTCGAAAAACTAACTCGTCGGAAATTAAATTAATAATTTAATTAATAATGACGTGGAAATTCTAGGACATTACATTCTCCCCCCCTTATAAAAATTCCGTCCTCGGAATTGTAAAATAAGGTTACTCAAATAAGAATGGGTAATTTGTTCTCATTTCTTCCTCTAGTTTCCACGTAGCTTCTTCAATTGCGTGATTTCTCCAAAGTACTTTGACAGAATGAATTATCTTATTCCTCAGTTTCTGTTCCTTCCTATCGAGTATCTGAACAGAATTTCTTCATATGATAAGTTTTTCTAGACTTGAATTGGTTCATAGGAGATAACGTGCTTGTAGTCCGGTTTATATGGCTTAACACTGACACATGAAACACGTTGTGAATGTGCTCCAGTTCAGGAGGTAATGCTACCTCGTACGCCACTTCACCGACTCGCCTCAAGATTTGAAAAGGTCCTATGAACCTAGGGCTCAGCTTGCCCTTCTTACCAAAACGGATCTTCCCCTTTCAGGGAGATACCTTCAGAAATACGAAACTACCCACGTCGAAGTCCCGCTTTTGGCGATGCAAATCTGCGTACTTCTTTTGACGATCTTGAGCTGCTACCAGTCGATTCCTGATAAGTTGTACTGTGTCTGCAGTCTGCTGCACCATTTCAGGTCTAAGCAGTTTTCGTTCACCGACCTCGTTCCAACACAACGGTGTTCGACATTTTCTTCCATAAAGCGCTTCGTATGGTGGCATACCGATACTAGCGTGGTAGCTGTTGTTGTAAGCGAACTCCACCAGTGGCAAATGGTCATCCCAACTGCCCTTTAGGTCCATCACGACCGCTCGGAGCATATCCTCCAAGGTCTGAATCGTTCGCTCGCTCTGGGCGTCAGTTTGAGGATGGTACGCGGTGCTTAACTTCAACTGTGTACCCATCCTTGCTTGCAGACTTTTCCAAAAAATTGACGTGAAGCGCGGATCTCTGTCGGACACAATCGATACCGGTACTCCATGTCGTGACACTATCTCCTTCACATAGAGCTTCGCTAACTGCTTCAGATTGTACCGTATTCTGATAGGTAGAAAATGAGCTGACTTGGTCAGACGATCCACTATTACCCAGATGGCGTCTAAACCTTTATGTGTCGGTGGCAAACCCACCACAAAATCCATTGTGATGTGCTCCCACTTCCACTCCGGAATCTCTAGTGGTTGAAGCAGTCCGTTCGGCCGCTGATGCTCTCCTTTAACCTGCTGGCATGTCAGACATCGACTGACACATTCTGCCACTTCCTTCTTCATATTCGGCCACCAAAAATATTTCCTTAAATCCTGATACATCTTGGTACTCCCGGGATGTACTGAGTACCTTGTACTGTGAGCTTCCTGAAGAATCTCTTCCCGAAGCTCCGGATCTAACGGTACCCAGACTCTCCCTTCAAATCTTAGCAACCCTGTGCTATCAATCTTGTACTTAAGCTCCTCGCCTTCAGCAAGTCGCTTCTTAATACTATCACAATCTTCATCCTTTTTCCTGAGCCTCTTTGATCTTGTCTAATAAGGTCGGGCTTGCTGATACTGTAAATAACTTCTCGTCCGTCTCCATCGGATATTTGATCTCCACCTCCAAACGTTCGAAATCTCTCACCAACTCTTCCTGATTTGTTAGCTTCAACAACTTCTCCTTGCCTTTTCTACTCAAGGCATCTGCTACTACATTGGCCTTGCCCGGATGGTACAGAATCTCACAGTCGTAGTCTTTGATCAATTCTAACCATCGGCGCTGCCTCATATTCAGCTCCTTCTGTGTGAAGATATATTTCAGACTTTTATGATCTGTATATATCTCACACTTCTCGCCATATAGGTAGTGCCTCCAAATCTTCAGGGCAAAAACTACCGCTGCTAACTCTAGGTCATGAGTCGGGTAACCCTTCTCATAATCCTTTAACTGTCGTGACGCGTACGCAATGACCTTGCCGTGTTGCATTAGCACACAACCAAGACCCTTGTGTGACGCATCACTGTACACTACGAACCCTCCCGTGTCGTCCGGTAAAGCCAACACTGGTGCCTGACTCAACCTCTTCTTCAGCTCCATAAAACTTTCCTCGCACTTCTCCGACCAAACAAACTTCACAGTCTTTCGGGTAAGATTGGTCAACGGTGATGCTATCTTTGAAAAATCTTGAATGAATCTCCGATAATATCCCGCTAACCCTAAGAAACTCTTTATCTCAGTCGGCGTCTTCGGTTGTTCCCAATTGATAACTGCCTCCACCTTCGCTGGATCCACCGAAACACCGTCTTTGTCGATAACATGACCTAGAAACTGCACCCTCGGCCACCAAAATTCACACTTCAAAAACTTAGCGTACAACTTCTCCCTTCTCAAAGCCTCCAATGCGATCCGTAAGTGTTCTGCATGTTCTTCCTCCGTCTTCGAATACACCAATCTGTCATCAATGAATACGACCACGAACTTGTCCAAGTACTGCTTGAACACTCTGTTCATCATATCCATGAATGCCGCTGGTGCATTCGTCAGTCCAAATAACATCACTAGAAACTCGAAATGACCATAACGAGTTCTGAATGCCGTTTTCGGGATATCCTCCTCCCTCACCTTCAGTTGATGATAACCCGTCCTCAAATCTATTTTTGAAAAGTATTTCGCTCCCTTAAGTTGATCAAACAGATCATCAATTCTGGGCAGCGGATATCTGTTCTTAATGGTGACCTTGTTCAACTCCCGGTAATCAATACAAAGCCTCATTGAACCATCCTTCTTCTTTACAAACAGAACCAGCGCTCCCCATGGTGACACGCTTGGTCTGATGTAACCTTTATCTAGCAGTTCCTGCAGCTGAACCATCAATTCTTTCATTTTTACTGGTGCCATACGATACGGCGCCTTCGATATCGGTGCGGTCCCTGGTACCAAATCAATAACAAACTCCACTTCTCTGTCCGGCGGTAACCCCGGAATCTCATCTGGGAAAACATCAGCGAATTCCCGTACAACAGGTATCTGACTCAGTTCGTCCTCGACACGTCGAGTATCGACCACATGAGCCAAATAACCTACACACCCTTTCCTGAGCAACTTTCGTGCTTGCATCATCGTCAGACAACTTGATTGTCTCGGCGATTTACTACCGTAAAATATAACTTTGGACTTATTCGGAGTCTTTAAGTGCACACACTTCTTCTTACAGTCAATAACCGCCCCGTGACTCGATAGCCAATCCATCCCTAGGATTATATCAAACTCCCCCAGACGAATCGGTATCAAATCTACGTTAAGTCTAAACCCCCGTAATTCAGCACAACAGTTCCTATGAATGTAGTATACGGGAATGATTTCTTTGTTTGCTACTTCTACGTTCATAGGGTGTTCTAGCTTTTCTTGAGGTAAATCTAATCTCTTAGCAAAATCTTCAGAAACAAATGAGCAGGTAGCACCCGAATCAAACAATACATATGCATTAATATCATTGATCGGGATGATACCTGACACCACGTCCTTGGAGTCGACTGCATCCTGCACAGTCATGTTGAAGGTGCGCGCTGTGGGTCGGTTGACCTGACTGGCTGGCCCTCCAATGCTCAGCCTGTTGTTGTTGTTGTTGTTGCCTCTGTTACCACTCCTAGCGTCTCCCTTCCTCTTTGGGCAGTCCTTGGCATGATGATCGGTTGCTCCACAGGAAAAACATACTCCCTTCATCTTTTTCGGGCATTGTGGAGCCATGTGTCCCGGCTGCCCGTAGCTATAGCAAACACTTTTTCCTTTCAAGCATTCGCCCGTGTGGTTCTTACCACAATTGTTGCATCTGCCAACCTTCTTAGCCTCTCCTCCGGATTTGTTACCTCCGGACGATTGGCTCTCATTCCATTTTCGTTTATTGGGGTTGCTGCCTCCACTGCTCCCCGTCTTCTGTCCTTCATGACCTTTCTTCCTCTCCTGGTTGAATTTAGTCAGGGCTTCACTGCCACCCTCTGCAATGATTGCCCTTTCCAATAACTCTGCAAAGCTCTTGATTTTTAATACCGCTACAGAATGGTACACCCACGACTTCAGTCCCAGCTCAAACCTCCGAGCCTTCCTAGCCTCCGTATCCACTTGATGAGTTGCAAACCTTGCCAACTCATTAAACTTGGTCGCATACTCGGCCACAGACATACTCCCCTGTTTTAGCTCGAGAAATTTCACCTCCATTTCTTGCTGCATGCTTTCTGGAAAGTAGTTTTCCAGAAACATTTCCTTAAAGCGTTCCCAGGTGATGACGCCTTCTCCCACACGACCCTTGTTGGCCTTCCACCAGTAGTTCGCCTCCCCCTTCATCATGAAGGTAGCGAAACTAGTCTTCTATGCTTCGGCCACCCTAGCGACCTCGAACACCTTCTCCATTTCCTCGATCCAAGTCTGTGCTTCGATCGGGTTTAGAGTTCCCTGAAACTCCGGTGGTCCAACCAGTTTGAAGTCCTTAAAGTTTGCCAAGTGCGGCGCTGGCTGCGGTGCTGGTTGTACTACCACTGGTGGGGGTCTAGTTTGCATGGCTTCCGCCAACATTTCTGCAAACATTCTCATAGAATTGGGTTGATCCCCAACCTCACTCACTGACTCTGGGATACGTTGATTGCGTGGTCTACCTCTCAGCATGATTTGCTAAAGAGCAAATCTTAGACTTATGCTTATAGTTCTACACATTATGTTAGCCAAATTAACCTTTAAATTTAAACTATATATCAAGCATATTTGATTTAAACAAGGAAATAACTGCATTTATATTCATATACCAATGTTTTAGTACAGACTCAACAAGTGGCATACTTCTATAAACGCTCAAGGCACAAGTTGCCTAATAACGACTATCCTCTGACGAACAAAAGTGAGGATTCACAACCATCAACCCCCCTAACAGAACAAAAGTTGGGGTCTAACTGACATCTTATGCATACATCAAAATATAAAGGCTTACAACAGCTGAAACATCCCTAATAGAAACAAAACGTGGGACTCGCTACTTCTAGGTACAAATAAGATAACAATAATAAATCACCGCCTGCTGCGGTGAACAGTCCTACGAATAGCCCTGCGTAAAGCCTGTTGGGCCAACTCCTCCACTGTACGGCGACGAATCCAGCGTCTGCTGTTACCCGCCTCCCTAGGGTGCCTCCTAACCCGACGCCTCAGTCGATCAAACGAAGTGCCAAGAGCATATTCTAAGGTGTCGACCCTAGCAGCTCTCTCCCTATCAAGCTCAGCCCTGACTGTCTGGAGAACTGTCTGACTAGCCATCTCCCTAGCATCCAATCTCTCTACCGTCTGCCTCAGCTGACTATTCTAGATCATCAGGTGTTGCACAGTAGGACCCAACGGAGGTGCAGCGCTCTCCAACTGCTGAATTTTGGCCTGCAAATCGGCCATCTTCTCCTTAAGTTCCATGTTCTCACCAGAGAACATGTAAGATGCGTCTCTATACTGCTCCTCAGTCTGCTGGTGAATCTGGTTCTGCTCCTTTAGGTGCTGAACCCTCTCCTCTAGCTCATCATTAGCCGTAGTCAAAGTATCGATGATGTCATTGGCGGTAGTGCCCATGCCATCAGCATACTCTGCTGGCTCCTCCTGCTCGTCATCCTCAGAATCGGCCTCATCCTCAGATTCGGCTTCCTCCTCACTATTGGGCCTCATCACCCCACCCCTGACGGGCTCCGCGGCATCCCTACTATCATCCTCCTCCGGATCGGACTCTCCTACTGGGGCTACAGGTGCAACGGGTGCATACCCTACCAACTGCTGCATATCCACTGGTATATCAATGAATACCATGTCCTCTCGAGCTCCGCTCGTCTCGCCTATAGCCATCCTACAACACAACGGAAAAACTAACATCAGTACAGCAATAAAATATATTCATTGAAGAAATGAAATTATATTTCATTGGGTACGACTCGACTAGATGAATTCCCCAATTCATCAAAACCACATAGGATAAATCTCCTCGATTTATCTCCTAACACTCAATACAAGTTTAATACTAACGTTATAACTTAGGTTTCGCAATCCTAACGTTTCTAACCTACGATTCTGATACCAACCTGTAAAGCCCCCAAATTCGGATTCCAAATACCCGGATCCGGTCATCACGATCCAATACAAACATTCACCTCTAAACAACATACAATAACTAAATGCGGAATAATAAACATATGTTGTTCATTCAAAAGGTGTTACTAGTCCCAAGATACGATAACCTTAAACAAAAGTACACAAATACCCTTAATAAAGTACTTAGGGTTTATATTACATAACAGTTAATTTAATTAACTATAGGGCTGGATCTCGAAGTCTATTACTTCATCTTTCCTTTACCCTTCTTCTTTCTCGAAGTCTCGGGTTGCACTGCAATAAGGTTTCATGATATAGCAAGAGTGAGCAACTAGTTTGCTCAACAAGTTTAAATAACAACAAGGAACAATATATCATGAATGAAAGGGAATAGCTGAACAAGTCAATAATGTGAATAACATAAGCAGGAATAATAATTTGCTTTTAAAATTAGGATAGTTAAATAGACTATGAACTATAAATATCCACTGGAGTCAATAGCAGGTTGACCCAATGGTTACTACCAGAAATATGTACCCGATAGGATCAGCCTCAGTACAATATGTGTATGCATAACATTTAATTTCCGTATTTTTGTACCTGATATTAGATACAAGGTACTCCCCTATAATAAAGGGGTGTTCATAATAGTCTAAGAATCCGCATCTTCAATGATTTGGATAGCTTTTAAAATCTTTAACATAAATGTCTAGCCGAACAAGGGCTTAGACCTACTTTGAACAGTTCTTTAAATAATAGAACAATAATTAAGTACAAGTCAATGACTATACAATCTCAAGTGCAACAAGTGCGAATAACAATAATATCGATGTGGAATAATTGTAAAATAATTAAACCACTCAAAGCATGCTTGGAAATAACAGTTCAAGCTTAGATAAATAATTTGCTCAATGAAATGAGTTTAGAGATAAGGAATTTGCCTGTCTGCTCAGCTAAAATATATGTCTAGCTTTAACTAACTGACTTTGAAAAGACCTAACATTAATAAAGTTGGTCTAATAATTAGTACGGCGTATTTGCACAACTATACGCTCACTAAAGTACTTATTTATCATATAAGTACTAACACATAATTTACGTTAGTCGAAATAATATTATTAACCTTATAGACCATCAATCAAATTAGGTTAATAATTTAATAAGTTAGAAAATATTTTTCTTAAGCGTTGGACACTTATTAAACCCTTAAACAACTTATTACAATTGTTTAATTAAAGTATAATTAAATTAAATTTATTTTATTAATTCAATCTCTATTTAATTACTATTTAATCTTGGTTAAATAGAAATTAATTAATTAACTCTAGTTATTATTTAAAATAAATAATAACTAATTGTACTTACTTATTATTTAATCATAATTAAATAATAAATAATTATTGATTCATTTTAACCTTCTTTAATTTAATATTAATCAACTAATAGTTAACTAAGTAATTAACCTTACCTATTATTTAATTTAAGGAAATTAAATAATAGTTTACTCATTTTAATCCTCTTTAATTATTATTTAATGTCAATTAAATAATAATTAATTATTTAACTAATTTTAATTATTGTTTAAGATTAAATAAAAATTTAATTTATTTATCCTTATTTATTATTTAAATTAAATAACTTAATTTCCCTTAATCATTATTTAATGCTAATTAAATAATAATTAATTACTTAATTATCCTTATTTATTATTTAATAATATTTATATAATAAATAGTTAATTTATAACTTTTTATATCTTCTTTAATTATTATTTAATGTGAATTATTATTTAATGTGAATTAAATAATAATTGCTAATTTATCTCCTTTATTTATTATTAACATTTTAAATAATAAATAACTAATAAATTTATTTAACTTAACCATGATTTAGCTAACTAGATTAATATCTAAAATATTTAAATATTAAACTTAATTAAGAATATCCTCCCCAATATCATTTTTGAATTATTATTATTTTTGTTATAATTTTAAATATTTAAATTAATTAAATTAAACCCGAATGACATTCCTGTAAATAAGTTGAAAACTGAAACGAGGGAAAAATAGTAATTTCGCCGAGAAAAAAACACGGAGGGGCAGTTTGGTAATTTCGCGGAACTGGGCTCGCGCATTGCGCGCGTTATCCGTAAGCAGACCCAAAACGGTGCCGTTTTGGGACACTGCTGATGGCTTCCGCGCGTACGCGCGGATTGATTTTTTCTTTAAACAAAACGACGCCGTTTTGTCTCCGCGTTTTCGGTGAACAGTGCTACGCGCATTGCGCAGAAACCCTTAAAAAAAATTTCCTTTGTAGAATGTGAACAGTGTCCGGCAATACCCATTTTAAATAAAAATATACCATCAAGTAAGCTTTAAATCCTCAATAAAAATCCAAAAAAATTACCAATCATTTAATATCAATTTATAATATGAAAATTTAATTTTTCATGATTTAATATCATTCTTTTTTTAATAAAAAATTTTACATCACATAAACTACCATAAATCATAACTTTTTGTATATAACTCCATTTTGAGTGATTCAAACTTTGTTTTTCTCATGATTTAATGTTCTATAATATTAGAACATCAAACCTAAGTTTTATAAAAATATTTTTGGACATAAATTCCAAAACTTTTTTACACACTATTAAACACATATTTTAGCATACAAAATATACCAAAATACAAACCAAACATATTAAACTCAAGCATGGCATAAATATTACAACTACACATTAATAACTATATTAACATGTTTATACTAACATGATGATTTATTTAATTTAAAAACAAACTACATTTAAAATAACCATTACCTTGTTTTAATGACTATCTTCCTTTTTCTTTCAAAGTAAGTAATGAGGTTTGAAGGCATGAACCAAGAACTCCTTCTCCTCTCTTAGTATTTTGCTCTCAATATTTTCTCACACTCTCAAATGCTCTCTAGCTCTCTCTTTTGAACTTGGAGAAAATAATGAGATGTCATCTAACAATTTCAAGTATACTTGAAAAATTAATAGATACACAATTATATCTATAATTTAGCCCATGCTCCTAGATGACAACTTACACAAGGAATGAGTTAAATGACTTAGTTGGTGAAAAGAGGCATGGTTTCATGTACTACAAAAATAAAACAAGCAACCCTTTATTAATTAAATAAAAAATAAAAGAAAATAATAACAAAACTATCATTTTCTCTCTCCTCTCCTAGCTTGGTCGGCTGATGGAGCTTTTTTTGTCCCAAAATGTGAGTCACTTTTCACTTTTTTAAATAATTAATAGTTAAATTAAGTATTTTCCAAGTGAGCCAATCATTGGGCTTTAATTTAAAATACCAATTGGGCTTCTATTAAATTGTTTGGGCTACTAAATTGCCAAATTTTATTATTCTACACTTGGGCTACTAATTGACCCATGTTGGGCTAATTTAATAATTTACACATTAATTATTCAATCCATGATTAAATAAATAATTAGATTGAATAAATAATTAAATATTTTAACCCATTAGTATTAAATTACTAAATGGACTAATAAATATTATTATTAATATTTCACATTATTTACATTAATTAATAATCATATTAATTAATTTATTATATTTAATTCACTCATTATATTCAATTTAATTGAATATTTAATTAATAGGAAACTTATCAATTATTTTGATATTAAAACTTTAGGGTTTGTTCACTAATTTAATAACATATTAGTGACCCCCCTTTAATTAATTCTAGTAATTAATTACATAATTATTTAATCACATAATTAATTAATCACATAAAAAGATTTAAATAATCTCGAAAAACTAACTCGTCGGAAATTAAATTAATAATTTAATTAATAATGACGTGGAAATTCTAGGACATTACATATAAAGGTCATTATATTTACAAGTATATGATACTAATTTAAGATCAAACTGATTTAATTCTTAGGTCCGTTCAATGATTGTTAAATTAAGTTAGTTAGCCGTAAACGACGCACGAGGCAAGTTTTCTACCCCTTAACTTGTATTTACTATTGCAGATATTCTTCAACCGTATATATATTTCAATTATTGTTGAACAAGTATTCTACACTCGTAGTTATTTGACAGATCTTTGAGTGAACTAATTATCAAAAATTACTTCACATCGTTATTGATTATTGTATTCGCACATAATGTTTTTACAACTGTTTAAGAAATTTCTAAGCTAATTGTTTGGGCTAGACAAATGCATGTTTAAATTCATTAAATTAAATATTATAAAAGCTTATCCAAACCATTGGCTGGTGCGGATTCTTACAGTAAGACTGAGAAAGAACAACCCTAGTTAAAGGGGGATTTTTATTTGTCGGGAAACCGAAAGCGCGCAAGAAATCTAAATGTGATGCATATACATAGGACTTGAGAGGATTGATCCCCTTAAGTGTCCCATTATTTTTAACAAAGAGTCAGACATTGTATGTCTGTTTTACCTTAGTAGCAGTTCACGGTCATTAAAGACCACTCAGCAGTAAAGAGTCAATCTAATCTTTTATTGAACATTGATTCTTGATAACTTTCGCAATTGTTATTGTTGAAAACCCTGAAGTTATTTCCATTCATCATGATATATCTTATTATTGTTGTTTATAAACTTACTGAGCCATTTAGTTGCTCATTCTTGCTATATCATGACTATATTTCAGCCAATCCCGAAAGCTCTAAATTGGACAAAGGCAAGGGGAAAGCGAATGCTTAGTTTTAGTAGATGCATGCTAGTTTAAATTACTGTTATGTAATTACTATTGTAAATCTTTTGTTTTCCCCTTACGATATGTAATGTTACGATTAAGGTTAATAGAACTTGGGAAGTGTAGCCTTTTGAGAAGGAACCTTTTGTATTATTCCGCGTAGTTTGAATACAATTTATGAATTTCATTGTTGTTAAGTATTGTACAATGAGAACCAAACCCGAGGTTAAAGAACCCGATTTGGGGTCGTCACAGATACTATATTCACAAGTATTGTAGAATACTTCATAATTCTCTATATCTCAGGAGTTAGAGAGAGAGAAAAAAATTAGGTCTAGCCACCTATGGTTTGAAGAAACTAAATATCTACTTCTTCAATCTATACTATCTCTTGGTGGATTATCTTTAGAGGCTATATGCTTGGGTAGCTAACGTTGATCCGTGTATTCTAATCGGTGTTGTTGTATCCAAGAGGCACAAAAAAGATCTAAAATGGAAGGTTGAATATAGCTTTTCAAAATCTCTTGGTTTTATTTGAGTAAAAAGTTAATTGATAATTTGTAAATCAAAGTCAATTAAGCATAACATAATGTATTTTAAAATCCCCCTTTTTACATATAAGATTTTTTCCAAATAGAGTTATAAGATTTGGAACTAGAACATGTAAAGCGCACACACTATCTCAAGTAAATATAGTGCAGAAAGTAAACAACATAAAGTAAATGAGACAACAATTTTTAGGTGGTTCAGAGATGTAATAACTCCTACTCCACTCTTATACCCCACGAGTAGAAAATCCACTAAGGATATTGATCACTAAGATCAGATACAACTAAACCACTAAGGTTCATTCGAGTCACTCAGTCTAGGCACACTTGGACACTAAGTCCCTTCGAGTCATTTAGTCCCAAAACACCTGGACACTTAGTACCTCTGAGTCACTTAATCTCGGAACCCCTAGACACTTAGCCCCTTTAAGTCACTTAGTCTTAGCATAATGTTACTCAGATAATTCACAGTAGTGGATTTGAAGTTGAGAGTTGCTGCTAAATTGGCAATATGATTCTTTTCTCAGGTACTTAGCAGCTTGAATGAGATGTTCAACTTTTTTGCAGAGTAAGTTTTGAGCATTGTAGAATTTTAATTTTCGATCAGTATCTCATCTCTTGTATATCTTGGATTTTGATATTCTTTTTATAGACTTCTTAAATTCTTCTCGTTATAAGATAGTCGTTGCTCATTTATTTCCTTGATTCTTAAGATCTCTGCCATGAGTATTTTGATGTTTAGGTAAAACGTCTTTCTAAAGTGACAGCTAATCAGATTTTCAAATATAGTAATCATTTAACTAGTCTTTCAACATTAATTAGTTAGTAGACATAGACATTTCTTAACTTCAGATTTTAACTTTGACTTAGAAAGATTTGTATCGAGCCCTTTAACCCATGATGTTTTCATTGTCAGTATTCTGATAGCTTTTACTCTACTTTCTGAACTGATTGTATATCATAGATTTTGAAGTGTAGTTTGATATTCCATACGAACCAGCTTCTACTATACAATCTTAACTTAGCACTACGATTCTAATATCGTAATACGATTTTAAACTTACAATGCGATTTTGATGTAGCAATACGATATTCTTCTTGTAATGTGATTTAATCTTTCTTCAATACGATCTTCAAGTCTTAATCTTTTTACAACAATTTTTCTCAGAAGATAAACCTAACAAATTTGATCTTTTCTAAATTAAGTCCTTGTACAATACGAATTCAATAAGGACTTTACAAAAGCTGTTTTTACAAATATACATTGAGCATTGATTATTTCATATTATCATTATGTCATCATCAAATTTAATCATGTAGATACTAATAATCTCCCCCTATTTGATGATGGCGAAACCAACAGTTTTAGATCATATCATCAATTTGTTAATGTAGTGTAGAAATTTAAACATGACTTAAAATACAGTGAAAACGGTATTGGTAGATCAAAAGCATGAATTCATTGATATTGAAAAATCAGTACGAGCTTAAGATATTAAAATTTATAATTTCACTTATCTTTTACTACTCTTCTTCTTGCTGGAAGGATTTCTTCTTTCTTCTTCCATTCTGCGATTATACCTTTCTCTTCCTTCAGCTTCCCTTCTTCTGGATTCAGTAACTTCTTCAATGGTATCCCTTGAACCAAGATAAGGCATACTGAATTGTTGTTCTCCTGGTATGAAACTCCTTTAGACATTCTGTTGACAAGCGTCGGATCATCATTTGGAGTTCTTACATTAGAGATGGTCACATCTTGCCATGATTCCCTTTAAGAAGAAGACTGTCCTTTTAAAAATTATCCTTCAACTGGTAAAGCTTGAGGAGTAGGAGGAGATGAATGTCTATGTCTTCTTTCATCTTGTCTTCTCATCTTCAGCTCCCCCTGAATTGATGATTTCTTTTTTTGTCCACCTCTTCTACCTCTTTTCTCCTCCTTTTTGTCATTAGTTAAGAGGGAGACTTCCTTTGAGAGCTGCTGAACACCATTAACAACTTTTTCCAATTGATGGCGAGAGGAGTCAATATCGGTTCTGTTTTCCTGCCACCTTTTATCGTTTTCTTCTTTTTGTTGGTGAACTAGGCCCATTGCTTCATGAGTGGTGCCAAGAATCATGTTTGTTTGTAACATTTTCTTGTCCACAGCCATTTTGAATTCAAGGTGAGATGAATGTAAATCAATAATTTTGTCATGGAGAAGCTTGATACAGTTATCATTTGCTTTATAGTATGGTTAAGAAAATTTAATCCCGATTATTGAGACCATCCCTCATATCTCGAAACATTTGGCACATCTTTTTCCCAAATTATTTGCCCATGTCTTCTGGAACTCTTTCTGCAGTAGTAGTAATTATATGTAGACATGCTTTGAGTTCTTTGGTATTATCCTCAAGATCTTCACTAAAGTTAGCAAAGAGAAGGGCAATGAGACCAGCGATATGAGTTTTGGATGGAATCATTGAGACTCGATCAAGAATTTGATTCAAGAGTGGGGCTTGACTTGAAGTTTGAGATTGAGAAACAACAACCAAAGCATGAGAGATATCAAAGTATTCGTTATTTGATGAAGAGGGTATGTCAAATGGAGGTGCAGATGAGGTGATTGGTTGGTCATCTTCTTAAAAAGAGATTGGGGAATTTTCAGGAGTTTTTATTAAGTTGAAAACATTTAGAAGAGATGGAGAATTTTTAACCTCTTGAATAGGAGAAGTTGGTGGAGTGTTTGGAATGGCTGAATGGGGTTGAGATTCTTCAATCGAGAGGGGTGAAGATTGTTTATCAATTAGAGGGTTTTGAGAAATAACACTTGGAAATTCATGAATAGGAGTTGAGATATCGATCGTTTGGTTGTGACTTAATACGATCAAAATGGTATGAAAAGGAGTATTTGATATCTCAATCGTATCTTAATACGATCGAGGATTTAACAGAAAAATATGAATCAACTGAGGATTGCTCTAATGTTGTAGAGGATATATCTACGATCTCGTCATAACAAGAGAAGTATGAAAACTTAGTGTAAAAGTATGATTTTGGAATTAGAGTTACCTTATTATAGCATGGATAGAAAGATTGGGAATATTCATTACACAGAAGTGTAGTAGCATATGAGAGTACTTATGAGAAGTTTTGAGATACTAACTTCAAATTAGGAAAAGTAGAGTAGCTCCAGCTAACAAAACTGTGATTTCCCACTGTTAAGGCTTTTAACGAAGGCATCGGAGGTAGAAAATAAAGTAGTTGTTCACTATCTGGATAAAATAAAGTAGTCGTTCTGTCCAGATTCAGATTAATGAAGCCTTCTAATAGCTCATTTGCACTCATGCTCATACGACACATTCGTCCAGCTCCAGATCCAATGAATTTATTAGGCAATCTAGCATTTGGATCATCTATTCCTTCGAGTACAATTCTAGTAACTAATCCTGAAGATGTTGGTACTGTTTAAGGATGTACTTGAGGAGTAGGTTGAGGCTCCCCCTCAAAGCCTGGATCTTCTGGTTTTACCACCACTAGCTCAGCATTTCTGTTGATATCTTCAGTGGTGATAATGTTGGTGATCTTTAAAGAATCATCATATTTCATTGTGTGATCTTCTCTTCTTTTGCTTTTAATTTATGACTTCTTCTCCTTCTTCTTTTTAACCATCTTTCTCAATTTTCTTTTCATCTTCTTTGGTTTAGGATCTTTATCCTTCACAACCATTTCTTTAACAGTTGAAAGCTCAGGCTCAGAAGCCTTCTCAACCATTTCTTTATCAACAATTTCGTGCACTTCTACGATCAGATTGTCCTCTACAATCGGTATCTGTTCTGCAGGTGGAGTCTTCTCTACACTTGAATCTCCATAATGCTCCTTAAGATTAGCCGTTTTCTTAAAGGTTCTTTTCTCTCTCTTGGTGTTTGGACTTCTATTCTTCTTGAAAATTTGAGAGACTAGAGCAAGATCATCTCAAGTTTCTTCATAATCTGAAAGAGTGCTCTTGGGTATTTCTTCTCCTATCTTTTTCTTCTACCCTCTTTTTTTTCTTCACGGGTTCTTATTCAGAGATGTGAGATGTGACAGATCCTTAAGACTCATCTTTCTAGGTCACAAATGCCTTTCTCTTGGCCTGAACTCTTGAGGATTTCTTAACTTCACTGATAGTATGCTCACTGTCTCCAGATATTCTGGATCGATGCAGTTTAATTGGATTCTTCTTCCAATTCTCAAACAATTTTGGGGCAATCTTTTTTTTAACATTTAGAGTTTCTCCTTCATCATCTGCTATGAGCTTTTTCATCCTCTTCGTCAGAACTTGACTCAAAATCCTTCTATAGTACATTTTGGAGACTGGCTTGTTGAATTTTCTTTTGACATTGTCATTCACCCATTTTTCTATCCACTTTATCAACATTGAACCAAATTTTATTTCAACTTTGTTGACTATAGCATTCATGATTTTTAATTGGAGTTCACTAACTTAATCGTGTGCTGAATCCTTACATAAAATGCATTTTTCAACAATATCAACCAAGAATTCTTATTCATGAGGAAATTCTATATTCTTCATCCCCTTAAGTTGTGGATTCCTCTGGTAGTTCATCAACTACATTCCTTCTTCACCATTAATATCTTCAAAAAAAGGTAATATCTTTGTTTAGGAGCCCCATGTGATGGTTTAATTCTTCGATAGTGATGCTCAAAGTATGACCTATTAGTGCATATAATTAAATAATTTAATGATTATCGTATAGTTTGTTAATCATATAGTTAAATGATGCAATGATCGTATTGCTAAAGGATATATGTATAAGTTCAGTACTTAAACTGCAAATGATTATGTTAAAAAATGGTACAGTCCTTATAAAAGATCAAATTGTACAAGGACTTAAAATTGATACAATTAATAATGTATATTTGTAAAGCATAACTTTTGTACATTCCTTAATAATAAAAGTAATGTACAAGGACTTAGTTTAGAAAAAGATCGAACTTGTTAAGTTGATCTACTGAGAAAAACTATTGTATAGAGCTTCAAAAAATCATATAGCAACAACAAATCGTATTGAAGAAAGATCAGGTCGTGAAACTAAGACAGAATCATATCAAGATCATATGGCAACAAGTTAAACAACAAAATCATACAGAAAGATCAAATTTCAGCAATAGGGTCATATACAGAGTTTAAGATTCAAATCGCAGAATGAATGATTTGTTTTGTCAAAAAGTGTATTGCTGATCATAAGGACAGGATAAGGCAAATTTGCATAACTCATTCTGAATCACATGGTGAAGAGAAATTTTTAGAGTAATTTGAAAAGTGTACAAGGAAGGATGATAGCATAGGTATGCCAATCAAGTTCAAGATCGCATGACAAAGTCGGTCTGTATAATGAAGATCTGACTGCAAGGTTAACTCAAAATCGTATGACAGCAGATGGATATTATTATAAAGGAAAGAACATATCGTCAAGATAAGAATTCATATCATAGAGCAAAACTAGTTAAAAATTTGCAAAGCAGACTGTAGAACTCACAAAGAAGTCAGAATAGTTAGATTATCAAGAAAGAAGGCTAAGATTATTATGATATATTTATTAAGTAAAAAATAGATGAAATGCTGAGGAAAGCAGAATATAATCGCAAAGCTCAGAGAAAATTTGAAGATCGTTGAGTAAGAAGCAAATCGAAGGTTCATCAACAAAATCACTAAGGACATAAAGGAAAATAACAATAGACCATGTGCTAAGTAATGAACTTACAAAGAAGATTTCTTAAGCACAAAGTTGGTAAGATCAGACACATCTCTAAGAAGCATAAAGGAAAAAGCAAGTCAACAGTTCTGAAGACAGAAATGATCAAGGGGGAGCTGTTACAACAGTAAAGACCAAAGTACAACTACAGACACTGACAAGAAGGAGCATATAAAAAGATCATAAGAAAGCTCTACTTGAAACATCAAACAATTATGAAGATTACAGAGTCACGACTTCAATGACAACTTCTGAGAGAAAGAATCACTATGACGTGTGACTGAGATACCTTTATCAAAAAAATCTTCAGCAAAGAAGTCTGAAACAAACAGGGAACAGGATGTAAATTAATGAATGAAGGACACTGGATAAGAAGTCATGTGAAGGCTACAAAGAGAAAATGAACTTAAAAGAGAAGCTCATATAAAGGATCAATTTATAGGAGTAAGAGTCTTCAGATAAGCATAAGGGACATCAAAAAGAAGAAGGGTGTGAAGAACACAATGAAGACTTCATAAAAGAGGCTCTAAGATCACAAAGCCATTCAATAAAATGATCTCAGAACATTCTCAAAGGAAATTACAATGTTGCATAAACCACTTCAAGCTTAAAGAGAAAGAAGTTTTGGTGAACTCGGATTAACTAGAGGATCTTCAAATGACTACTGGTAAATAAAGAAAAAATGAAATAGTATGAAGCTCATATGCTGTGAAGACTTTCTCAGAGTTCATAGAGCAAGTGTCAAAAGCTATTCTGAGTTACTAAAAAGAAGTTCAGATCACAAAACATTCAAGTCGCATAATGAAAGACTAGTTAACATTAACAAGAATTTGAATCATATTGCATGAGCCCAATCGTATTGCAAAATCAGAATCGTAATGCCAAATCAAGATTACATAGTAAGGTCAGATTGTAAAGTAGAAGTTGAAACGTATTGCAAGATCAAAATCATATGGAAATATTAGAATCATATTGTAAGATTAAAATCGTATTGCAAGCTCAATAGAAGAGATCAGATCGTATTTGAAAAATAAGATCATACAAGAGAACTTAGACCATGTTGTAAAGACAAGATCGTATTGCAAGTTTAGATCATATAGAAAGATTCAGTTCCTATTATAAAGACATGGTCGTATTGAAGGACAAAAAAGAATGTAATCGTATTAAAGCTTTGATCATATTATCTCTTCTATGCGATTGGTTCATTTCTGAAGATGAAAGTTAACAGACTACGTAAAGTGGACATGACACAAGATTGAGAAGTTCGATGCAATTTATCTCAGTCAAAGGTGAAATATGGGAATCAAAGCATAATAATGTTTACTGGCTAGTTTGATTTTAAAAATACCAGTCGACTGTTGGATGCTTATCAGGAGAAAGTATGCATTATGATATCATCCAAGTGATTACCATTTTTAGTATACTATAAATAAAGACGAAGCCAAAAGTAAACTAACACTATCAAATTTTAGGATCAGAGATCTTCAAGGATTGACACCAAGATCAAAGTAATGGCTACTTTCCAACGGGCATTTCAATAGGCATCTCTCTATAAATACAAACTCTCATTTAAACATAAATAGAGAGAGGGCGGAGAACACCAATAAGGAGAAAAAAGAGACTATGAGTTGAACCTCTAAATCATACAGTCAAATGAGAAAAGAAAGTAAAAGAAAATTGATTTGTGGAATATGTATACATCATCAACCCAAAGTTAAGACATATTGTGAAAGATCAAACAAAAGTGATTTCCACTAATCAGAGCAGACGAAAAGAAGTTAGATCAAAAGGCTCCAGAGATTAAAGTCAAGAAAGGATAACTTAGCTACTAAGTTCTATCAGATGAGAAGAACTTAATGCCAACTTAGCAGCACCTCAAACATCTTCATCAACAATGTCAAAATGACAAGACTTAGTGACTCGCCTAATTCTAAGTGAATCAGACCCTATGTGGAACAGACTTAATCTCCAAGTGTGGTGGTTCTTAGTGGACCAGGTCTTAGTGACCGAAATACCGAGATGAAGTACCTCAAAGGGACTAAATGTCCAAGAAATTTCAAGACTGTGTGACCTGAAGGAACCTTAGTGGTTTCGGTGTAACAAATCTTAGTGATCTGATTGTAATGAACAAGAATGTCCTTAGTAAATTCCTTGCCAGAAGTGTAAAAAAGTAGAGGAGGATGCCTTTATGCTCTGAACCACTTAAAGTTTTTGTGTTTTTTCTTGTCTTTTACTACCTTACCTTACTCCTATATCAACTACCAAGTACTAACTGCTATAAATGTCTTTAACTGATTTATCATTAGATATAAAATTTCAGTAACCTAACTTAAAATAGAACTGACATTTTACAATCTCATATTTAGAAAGGGTTTATCAAATTAACTATTTCGCTGCAATTACAAAGTAAAATGATTTGATAATTGGGTTTTAAAATAAAAGAAAATGAAAGTGATCTATTCACCCCCCCCCCCCCCCCCCCCACCCCCTCCCGCCCTTCTAGATTACCTTTGTACTAGCAGGGAACCAACATGACCCTTCACTTTCATTGTAAGAACATCGTCTATAATAACAACATTCACATAGATTTATTCAACATATTTGGTGTAAATTTTGATGTTTGCCTCCAGAATCTCTTTGAAACCTGCCTTTTGAATGAGAGTGATAACATCTCTAAATTTCTTCTCATATGCACCGAACTTATCAAAACATAGTTGATTTTCGATGATAACTTGATATCCTGCCATTATATCTTGAAATCAAACTGAAAAGAGTGATAAAGTGCTTAAGTTTTGAGAATTCGATTTCTAGGGCTTATACATACGTTTTGGAATAGTAAAGTGTATGATGAAATTCAAAAGATCTTTTAAAAGACTTCCCTCTGTTTTGCTAAGGTGGGGCAAGTGTTAGAAGTTAATTGGCCATAATTACAGATGCAACGCAGTAATTTTGATATAATTGTTCATGCTCCTGAAGAATGTATTTTTACCTTCTCTTAGTCGTATAGTAACTCTAAATAGATTACTATGCGATTTAAGAGTTCCAAAGGTTGCTCTCACGAAGTGAGTTTATCTTACGATAGTTCATGCTGTCCACAATTTATGGTTCACCATACGATTCACTATACGATTCATAGTTTTGCTTTACGATTATTTTCATTTATAATCAAAAGTTTCTTACACTATTAGTAAAATCTAGAGCATATAGTCTAGGCTTGTAGATTTAACATGCCTAACTCACTAATCAATTTATTGAATGTGGATTCATCCAAGGGTTTAGTGAACGTATCTACAAGTTGATTTTCAATAGGTATAAAGTGTATAGATATGTTCCTATTTTGCACATGATCTCTTATAAAATGATATTTAATGTCTATGTGCTTGGTTCTAGAATGCATGATAGGATTATGTGTAATTGAAATAGCATTAGTATTATCACATAATATAGGAATAGATTTGAATTCAAACCCATAATCAACTAATTGATTTTTCATCTATAAAATTTGAGTACAGCAGCTGCTAGTAACAATGCACTCAGCTTCTACAGTTGAAGTGGACATAAAGTTTTATTTCTTGCTAAACCAAGAAACAAGTTTGTTTCCAATCATTTGAAACGTCCCACTTATTTTTTTCTCGTCAATCTTACATTCTGTAAATTCAGCATCTGAATAACCAATTAGATCAAAGGGAGAATCTTTGGGATACCATAACCCTAAATAAAAGTACCATTGAGATATCTGAAAATCTTTTTGATAGTAGTTAAATGAGATTCCTTAGGATTAGATTGAAACCTAGCACAAATTCTAGTAAAGAATAATATATCCAGCCTACTGACAATTAAGTACAGGAGAGATCCAGTCATATCTCTGTATTGAGTGGCATCAATACTTTTACTTTGTTCATCCTTGTCAAGTTTGGTAGCAGAAGCCATAAGAGTTTTCATGGGAGTAGATGATTATAAGCCATACTTCTTAAGCAAGTCATTTATATATTTAGCTTGGCTTATAAAGATTCCTTCATCAGCTTGTTTAACTTGAAGTCCAAGGAAGAAATTCAGTTCTCCCATCATACTCATTTTAAATTTACTCTACATCAACTTATCAAATCTCTCACATAATTTTTTATTAATAGAACAAAAAATAATACCATCTACATAAATTTGAACTAATAGGGTTTTATCTTTATGCTTTTTAAGGAATAGAGTTGTGTCTACCATGCCTCTAGTGAATTTATTTTCAATTAAAAAAGGGGTGAGTGTTTCATACGATACTTTAGGTGCTTGTTTTAACCTATATAGTGTTTTATCTAATTTATAAACATGATTTGATAGAGTTGAAATGACAAAACCCGAGGGTTGTTCCATAAAGACTTCTTCTTGTAGTTCTCCATTCAGAAATGCACTCTTAACATCCATTTGAAAGACTTTGAAGTTCATGTGAGCTGCATAAGCTAGAAACATTTTGATTGCTTCTAATCTTACAACAGGTACAAAGGTCTCATCATAATCAATTCTTTCTTCTTGTGAATATCCTTTAACAACCAGTATAGCCTTGTTCCTTATTATTATTCCAGATTCATTCTGAATACACATTTAGTGCCAATGACTAGATGATTTTCAGGTCTTGAAACTAATCTCCATACTTTATTTCTTTCAAATTGATTCAATTCTTCTTGCATGGCTTCAATCCAGCTTGAATCTTTAAGTGCTTCTTCAATCCTTTTTGGTACCATTAGAGATAGAAAGTGTGACGACCCGATTTTTCACATAGTATTTTAAATATATTAAATAAGAATTTAATAAATAAAATTTTTATTTTAAAACGAAACGGGTTGGATGTATAAAATATATATGTGTTATATATATATAAGATGAAATGTATATATAGGTGTAATATATACATGTTTGAATAATTAAATGTGTGGTTTATGTGACGGATTTAATATGTATATATATGTGTGAAATATATACATATATTGGAAAAATGAGAATTTAATAGTTAATTAAACTATTAAATTAATTGATTTGAATAAATCAAGGAAATGAAATATGGGAGGCAATAAATTAATTAATTAATATTAATTAATTTGGATTAAGTTAAAATTATAAATGAAATAATATAATTTGTACATTAAGCCTTGTTTGACAAAGAATTGGATAATGAGTTAATTATGAATGAAATTTCATAAATGAAATAATTAATTCACTCAATTAAAAATAGTGAATTAATGTATGTATTTTAATGAGAGAATTAACTAAACTCATTGTTTAAATATATTATACATAAATGTAAAATATTTGTGTAATGGCTTAATATATTATATTATGCCAAATGAAAATAAATTAATTATGAAATGAGAAAATTAATTCATTAATCTTATTAGTGGATTAATATATTGACTTCAACTAATTGAATCAAGAAATTAATTTTGTAAATGATGATAATTGAATTATGTTACAATAATTAAAATGTAACATAAATAATGATATAATATTTAATATTATGCCAAATGGATGTGAATTAAATATTATAAATTGTTCAATATATAAAATATGTATGTTTTTTCCAAATTAGTAACTAAATTCACATTTGAATTATGATTAAATATATTAAATTAATATATTTAATGATTAAATAAATTATTTGAAACAATTTATGGAAAGAAGAAAGTAATTAAATTTAATTGTACAAGTTAAATGAGTAAAATTAAATAGTTAATAGATTAAATATTGATTATTTTAAATGAGTGATTCGTTACACAAAAAATATTAATTTCATAAATGGATTAATTTTATTTTTAATGAAATGAATATATACATAATTATAAATGTATAAATTACTAAATTGAGTTTTTATTTATAATACATGTATTAAATTATAATATATGTATTAATTTATATAACATATATTATATGTACAAGTTTGATAGCCCGTGTAAGACACGAGTTAGTATAAAAGATTTTTTAAAAAAAATATTTTATTTTATTTTATAAGTATTATTTTTTATTTTTTTTAAATATTGATCATTGTGTATTATTATTATTTTTATATGTTACAATTTAGTGTTTTTATTATAAATTAAACTATTTATTTTTTTAAATGTTCTAATTTTATTAAAATGTTTTTAAAAAAGTTATTGCAAATACTATCTCTCTCTCTCTCTCTCTCTCTCTCTATATATATATATATATATATATATATATATATATATATATATATATATATATATATATATATATATATATATATATATATATATATAATATTACAGCATTATATATACGTGATATATATGTATATTATTATATAATATAAGTATAATTTTATTGATCAATAAATATCTAATTTATTAGAAGAATAAGAGTTTTATGGGAGAAGAAGAGTTTGGAAAGGAATGACCTTTCGACCTTATCTAAATTGGGTTAAACCAAACTTGGTTAATTGACTCGTGATCAACGAAGTTGACTTGGAATAATTGAATTTGGGATCGCCTCTTGCGTTGTTATACACACACACACACATGCGCGCGCGTAGATATGTATATGTATATATTATATTTATATGCATGTAAAATGTTGGGTATAGAAAATGATGGAATGCTAATGATGCTTTAGCCTTAATAGACTTTGCTGAATATTTTTATTTGAGTGGAGAGTGATGAGTCATGAAGCATGACAAGGCTTCTAAGCCTTTAACATATAACCACCAGCTACCTACTTATATTTAGTGGAGAATTACAAAGTAATTTGAACTTAGTTCAGCGGATTGTCATTCCAAACTCAAAAAAATTCAAGTCTTCAAAGCCATTATACTAAAATCTTCACAAATTCACCAAACACTCTACCAAAACTATTCTAAAATGGAAGGAAATAGTTCAAGAAGAGGTTTCCAAATTTAAATGGAAGAGCAATTAAACAATGGTTCATCAAGAAGAAAGTTTACTCCAACACTAATGAATAGTAGAATGAAGAAATTCTGCATTCAAATGCTCTCTCAAGGTTAAAAAGTATTCATAACCTTCAATTCTAATGAAATTAGTTTTTAATCTGGTTTCTAATTAAATTATTGTGAATTTGGTTATGGGAGTGTGTATTGAAGTGAATCAAGGAGGATTCAGTTGATATAAGGTGAAATTATGGATGGGATTAGTGTTTCTATGACTGAATTCAGATGAAGATTGAATTTTATAAACATGAACATGAAGTGTTCAATAAATTGCCCCAATGAAATTGTTTTGACAAAACATGAAAGGTTTGTGGATTTTGTGGGTAAAGTTATATATTAATAAGTTTTAAGTCATTTAGACTTAGTTGGTGTAAGAAAATTTCATTTGGATTACATAGAGAGTTCAATTTGTAGAAAATTATGCAGCAGTGTTCTCTGCCCAATTGCGTAGGGGCGCTGGTTGTTTATTTTTTTGGAAATAAGGGATAGCGTCGGGGTGTTGTTTTAAAGCATAAACAAAGCGTTGGGGTGCTGTCTGCTAGAATCAAATTTTTGTTTTTATTTTTAACCATTAAGCTTTCAAATGATTTTAAATGATAAAGAACTATGTTCTAAAATGTAATCAACCTATATTTGGTATAATAAATCCAACTTGGTTAATAACTAAGGAATGTGATACCAAATCTAGAAATGAACGGAGTTTTAAATGAAAGTTGAAAACGATTGTTTTTAAATGAAAATTAAAAATGATTGTAAGTGTTGAACAATTAGGTTGCATAATTCAACTTGAGTTGTTTAAGATGTATTCATTAACCTATTTAAGGTATGAATTACATCGAGCGTAGCATGAATTAGGATTATGAAACTAATCTAGACGCGGTTAAAAAACTTAAATAAGATTATTGAATGCATTGTAATTTAACTGAATATATTTATGTTATGTCGTGAATGAAGACGTGTGAATTTTTTATAATTGATGAACACAAATCGAGGCAAGTTTTTACAGTAATTTATAAACTTGTTGCTATGTGTGCATTATGTGATAATGTGTGTTAAGTCATGAGTATATGGTAATTAACGAATTTTGTTGTTTTATGTGAACCAAATGAGTATGTAAATGTTATGTGGTTATAACTGGAATTATTCAATTGATAGTTAGTGAAAATTTCATGGCATGATACATCTGAGGCATGTATATAATGCACAGCATAAAAGAATTATAAAGCATGAATGCTATGTGGAGCATAAAATGTGTAAACTATTAAACTTGTTAAGCTATCGTGCTCATTTTTGCAAATATGTTTATTTTCTGTTAAAGGAAGACGTTTCTGAAGAACATGGCAGTAGAATATTAGAGTTCGCCTAGGAAGAAATTATTCGTCCTATTTCCTTAGCTAATTATGTGTTAAGTCAAACTGACTTATTGTATTAAAAGTGAGCAAGTTGTAATAACTTTGAAATATTTCGAATAAAAGATATGCATTTTGAGAACAAGTTGTAACTTTACAATTACTTTGTAAGGTAATCTAGTACGGTTCAAATTGAAAGATAATATATTCTATGTATGTGGCCTACTGTATTGAGAATTTAGTTGTTGTATTAAAAATCCAAATTGTGGTATAATTTATTTAGCTTATTGGATTACCACGAAGCGTAAAAAAGTCAACATTATGTGTTAAAAGTCGAGCTTTTATGCACTCATACTTGATATTTTGAAATAAATCATGATATATATATATATATATATATATATATAATTTTGGGATTATGGTGAATTGTAAAGATTGCGATTTAGGGAACAAATAAAGATGAAAAAAGTTTTAAAAATTTACTAATCTTATTAATTATATTATTAAACAATGGCATAAAGACAGAATGAGGATGGATCATAAGCACCAAACTCGAGGTTTAAGGGACCCGAATTTGGAGGCGTCACATAAAGCTGAGATAGAGACATTCATTTTGAGTAGCTGACCTTGTTTAGCATTTGGATCACTAATGATTAGATCTTGAATGTGATACATTGCCCATCTTCTACCTGTAGAAATGTGAATCATTGAGCCTTCTTGTCTAAGCATTTTAAGATTAGATTCTGGATCAACGTCTTTATTTATTTGTAAAGTTTCTGCTTCAAGTGTTTCAGCCATTATGATCTCTATGTTTGTTATCATGGTCGAGGGATCTGGTTGTACAACTTCATCATCTACGATCGTGTGACTTTCCTGCTATACGATCGGAGGATTATGTTCTACGATCTCCTCTGGTTGAACAGCTTCACTTGATTCAATTTGATCACTTTTATCAAATGTGACATGAATGGAGACTTCAACAGTCAATGAATTGTTATTGAATACTCTGTAAGCCTCGTTTTCTATAGAATATCCAACAAAGATTCCTTCATCTATTTTGGGTTGAAACTTGCTCAGATATTTCTTGCCATTGTATAGGATGTAGCAAGTGCAACCAAATGCATAAAAGTAATTGATGTTTGGTTTTCTTCCTTTCCATAGCTCGTAGGGTATCTTCTTATATAAAGGATGAGTCAAGGATCTATTTTGTGTATAACACACAGTGTTGACTACTTCAGCCCAAAAATACTCAAGAAGATGTGTTGTTGCAAGAAGTGTTCTTCCTACTTCAATTAATATTTTGTTTCTTCTTTCTAATACTTCATTATGTTATTGAGTTCTTAGGGCTGAGAAGTTATGCTTAATTCCATTATCTTCAAAGAACTTTTTCATCTCAAAGTAATCAAATTCTTGACCATGATCACTTCTTATTGACTTGATTTTCTTACCCTTCTCATTCATGATCAACTTGAAGTTATTGATTAATAATGAACTTGTTTCATCTTTTGAGCTCAGAAAGAAACCCCAAGTGAATCTGATGTAATCATCTACTACCATAAGTGCATACTTCTTTCCTCTAAGACTTGTTGTTAGAACTTGCCCAAATAGATCTATATGCAGTAATTGTAAAGGCTTTTCATTTGAATTTGCCTATTTGCTTTTGAATGAACTTCTGGCGTGACATCCAAGATTTTTTGACAAGATTTCTAAATAAGGATCTTGGTTAATAAAATAAAGGTTAGAAGTTAAAACCTAGTTTGTAATAACAGAAATTGTAAAGAATGAATTAAATTTTTTTTTAATATTATTTAATCAATGTGTTAAGAATAACCAATGTGGTTAAATTGGTACGAAAAGACTTTTGATGTAAAAAGGAATTTATAGAGATTAAGTGGATCAGTAATTAATTTAAGATATATTAATGACTTGATAGATAATGAAATTATAATAAATATAATTTACTATGATTGAACGAAAATATAACATATTAAAGGCAAATGATAAAAAAAAAGTATCACCTACGATTAGGTGGTCAGAAAAGAATCATTATATGGCACTGTGTGTGTCAGAAAGTGGTAGGTTGACTATATATATATATATATATATATATATATATATATATATATATATATATATATTTGATCTAATAAATGGAAGGAAAACTAAGACTTAAAGAAAATGAAGATGATTGAAGAATGTGTAAATTGAGCTTTAGTTATGAAATTTAATAACTAGCTTGATAAATTGGCCTGAGAGGTTGGGTTACGCGTATGGCAAGGTGGGAAAATTAGAAAGATTTCAATAAGTACAGAAAGTTATGACAGAATGTGTAGAAACGATAGAACGGTTTAACCTAATCTGTATATTAGGGATTAGCTGAATAATAAGGGTTATGGGATTTTAAAATCTAAAATTAATTAATTAATATACATTAATTGATTGAACTAAGCTGGGTATTTATACTCCCAAATATGAGTAGAATGAATGAAAAATATGTTTATAATGCAAATTATTATATAAGTATTAAGTAAATAAACGTAATGACCTAAAAATAATATAAACGGGTAATATGAGCTTAAATGGTAAATGAAGATTGATTTTGAAAATTCGATCAGGGTATAGTATGACACAAAATATGTGTTATTTAATTCTAAAAGAAAATTATTTTCTTGAAAAAAATTGACACGAGAATCACTATTCACGCGGTGAGCGTTTGTTGTTTTTTCAAAAGTTTGCTTTTTGAGAAAACATTTTTATGAATTAGGTGAGCATTTCTGCTATTTGAAATGCAAAAATTAAAATTTACTAAATGTGTAACCGGGAAGGTTCAGATAGAACTAGAAACATAATTCTAGCTAAGGAAAGTAATTTAGCTGGTTTGTGATTAAATAACTAACTAAGTAATTTAAATGGAACTAAGTGAAAGTAACACAAATGAAAATAAATTACCTAGTCGGTAGATTGGAAGTAACACAATCCAAGTGAACGTGAAATGGACTAATGAGAGAAGAGTAAGAAACTTTCCTTAAATGAAAAGTTACCATAAATGAAAAGTCTAGACAATTCAAGAAAAAAACAAAATACCCTTGACAATTAAATTAATGACCTTAGTATCCTAGAAGAATAAAATGTCTAAATTATCCTTGACTAATTATAGAAAAAGACTAAAATGCCTTTGGTTACTTAACTATGGTTATGTCTAACTAACCCAACTTGGGTCTCTACACTTAACCTAGCATGAAAGAAGCAAGAGTACTTCATTTTTCAAGTGTTATAAGAGAAACCCTAGAAAGAAAATAGGGAGAGAAAACCTAGTAGACCATGGAAAAAAAACTTGGTCTTGTGAGCTAGGATGGTTGGATCATCTTGAAGCAAGACTTAATGTTAGAGGTTTTGTCATGGTGAAGCTTCCTATGGTGAAGCTTCCTATATAAGAAAGTGGATCATCCATTAAGATTTAAAAGTTTTCTTGCCCTAAACCTTTGATCTAAGTATGTATGTAACGACCCCAAATTCGGACTCCTTTAACCCCGAATATGGTCCATTAAAAGTAACCTCAATTCTGAGTTTAAACTAATTATATTAAACTCATAAACAATAAGTTAATACAATTATTACTATAATCTAGGTATCAAACCTTAAATGAATACAAACGGTATGTTTGAATACAACCTTCAACTCTATTCCATTCCAGAATCGCAATCTTTAAACATTCTATTACAATTTTGAGATCATATGTATAGTGACTCAATTACCCTATCTATTATCCTCATACATAAAGGACAACCTCTGCAAACGATTTTAAATAATCTATACATGTTCTTTCAACATTTAGGTTTGTTACTCTGTAACACATTAAAACATTACCTAATCACAAATATTACACAATGAAGGTAATTTAATTTATCGCAAGTTTTACTATAAAGGCACCTACGCTTTAATCTTGATGACTCGTTAGTTAATCTTCATCTGCCTCTACCAGAGTAATCCGTTTTCCCAAGCTGTGTTGTAATGTTTTATTTTAAGCAAGAGTGAGCACGACGGCTCAGCAAGTCTAACAGTTTCACATAACACATAAACATATTTCATCATGCTTCATGCATCTCATGCTTTACAATGACTACATATCTCATGTCTATCATGCTTTGCATTTACTCTATGATTCATTTTAAGACCCCGAATATTATGAAATATAAAATTTAATTTTTCTTCATATATATTTTTCCTGAAACAGCAAGTGGTTAAATTGACGAAATTGAAAGTTAAGGATGTTATGTGTAAATTTTATTTTATCGGACAATATTCTTTTTGTCGGGGAATATTCGGGCCGTACGACGGCGCTGAAATAACTAATTATTGGTGGACCCACCCCACAACGGAATATTTGTCGGATATAGAAAACGACAGAAGTAACCTTTTTAAATAAAAATAGTCAACGGTGTTAACTGTTAAAATACCGGTGATAAAAGAATAGTAACATACGGTAGTTTATGGTATTTTCTGTAGCACACGGTACTCTACAGTAGCACACGGTATTGCACAGTATCTCATATTATTGGCCTGATAATTGACACCGTAACTGTTGCACATCATATCACCAATAATTGTCACTGCATAATATTTTAGGTTATCAATTCAATAATTGTTGCTACACAGTATTTTGCATTATCGATTCAATAATTCTCATTACACTGTATTTCATATCATTGACTCAATAATTGTTGGTGCACTGTAGTTTAAAATTATTGAACCTAATAATTGTCACAGTAGCAAACACACTGTAAATTATATTATTAAATTAATAATAATCTGTAACGTGTTTATTACATTATTATTGAATTATTGTTGTAGCGTTATTTTAGTTATCATATTACTAATTGGTATTTTTATTAGACAATATTATAATAAAAAGATATTTGTTTTATTAAGAAAAAAATATATATTATTATTTTTTTCAAAAGTTACTATTCACTCCCGAAAGTTACTATTCATTCCCGAAAAAGTTACTATTCACTGACGGAAGTACCTGTTCACCTCGAAAAAATCACTGTTCATCTGCTGACAAAAGTTACTGTTCATTATTGTTCACTTTTTGAAAATTTTAAAGTTACTGTGCAAAGTTACTGTGCAAGTATTGGAAAAAAAATTAAAACGTTTGCGCAGCCTCTGCTGAAATTTTTTTCAGCCACCTACTGCACATAGTAACTTCTTTTCTCCTATAAATAGCTTGCTCAGCTGAATAGAAAAATCACATCTAAAACATAGAATTTTTCTTTAAGAATTTTATGAGTTTTCTCTGAGAATAGTAAGGTTATTTTGAGTGTTAGAAAGCCAAAAGGAGTGCAGGAATTTTTCAAGTTGATCAACCTCATTTAAATCAATATCCAGTCACGTGTTAAGGTAAGGAATGTCATTTTCTTTCATACTTTTAAACTTACTACTGTAAGGAATGTCATTTTTTTTCTTACTTGTAAGGAATATCATCTTCTTTCATATTCTAACTTACTACGGTAAGGGGTATCATTATTTTCACACTCTTAAACTTACTACGGTAAGGGATGTCATTTTCTTTCATACTCTTAAACTTACTACTGTAAGGAATGTCATTTTTTTTGGAATATCATCTTCTTTCATACTATTTAAACTTACCACGGTAAGGGATTATCATTCTTTGATTCTCGAAAATAATATCGTTTCTTTCTTGTGCCATTTATTTCCATGTATTAAATTATGGGAATAACCTTACGGCGCGGATTACCGCCTGTTGGTGAATAACCTTTCGTATTCATTTCTTATTAATCTCTGAGAATAACCTTAAGGCGCGGATTACCGCCTCTTTGGTGAATAACTCTTCGTATTCAAATTGATGGGAATAACCTTACGGCGCGGACTACCGCCTGTTGGTGAATAACCCTTTTTATTTGTCTCGTGTGGAAATAATTTGTCTACACGAATTATCACATGACACTTTTATTCCATATTGGTTTGTAATATCATTTTCTTTCATATTCGTAAGTGATATCATTTTCCTTTATACTCATCAGGAATACCATCTTTTTCATCTTCCATTATTCAAACTTACTATGGTAAGGGATATTAATTTCCTGGACCTTTTGTTAATCAAACCTGCTATGGTAAGGGATATTATTTTCTTTCATACACCTAAATCGAAACTTATTATGGAACTATTGCTTCTATAATTCCTGAAAATATTATATGTTTCATAATAGTTGCACTTCATCATTTCAACTGAACCTTCCTATTTGCTGAATCTTTCTATTGAACTATAACTGTTATTCTGAACTGTGGATCTTGAATATCATTTTTAAATTTCACTCCACATCATGTTGACAATTTGGACATTGTTTGAATCCGTACAAAGTAAACTTCTGATACTTATTGTTTATCCTGTTTCTTCTGTTCATCATTTGTATCACTGTTATTTGTATTAATCATCAAAAATCAAGTTGTTGTGAATATCTGTGGCCGGGGGCACAGATGTGATATAATTGTTGAACAGATGATAGGTTAAAGGCGATATACTAGGTTAAAGGCGATATACTAGATTAAAGGCGATACATCTGTTCGGTGTCTTTTATGGCACGTGGTGAAAGTTCTCTTTGGCCCGTAGTGCATAAATGAACTATTGTCTGGTATGATTATGACCAAAGGCTGAATCTGGTATAATCATGACCGTTGGTATTATATTAAAAGTTCTCTTTGGCCCGTAATGCATAGATGAACTGTTGTTTGGTATGATTTTGACCAAAGGCTGAATCTGGTATAATCATGACCGCTGGTGCTATATTGAATATCTTTGGCCCGTAGTGCAAAGATGAACTGTTGACTATGATCAGGAACTGTGAATTTTTATTATCATGACTAATGGTATTTCAGATGATAAAAGTTGATGATATTTTTACTAAAAAGAGAAGTGAGTGGACGTTATAGTCTTCATTATTCTTCTAATAAATTGCTCATTCCGCTGCTATTATTAATCTGAACATTGTTCAAGAATTTAATTGCAGTTTTTGATATAAACCTTGTAGTCTATTGTATTCTATCAAGAACTCAACTGTTGAAGGCTAATGATAATTTATTCGTCATTATCTTAGTCATGATATTTCTTACTGGGCTATTTGAGCTCACCATTTCTTTTGTTCCATTGTTTTTCAACAGGAGATGAGAACGTAGCTGGGTCTAGCCGGGGAATGGAGTGAGAGTCCGAGGGATAGCTATTATAGTCTTCACGTGTTGTAAAATAGTGTGACAATAATAGTGAAGACTTAGTTGTATATTATTATTCCCTGTATTGTATTACCTTATAATAATTTTGTTGTAGTCTTTTGACAAATCAAGTTTGGGCTGTGTGGGCCTAGATTTGGGGGTGTCACAGTTGGTATCAGAGCTTAGGGATATGATCTTTAATGGAGATCTGGGGTTAGAACTTGGAGGGAAGAGACGAATAGAATACGTCACTAGTGTGTCCTACCTAAATTAGATTTTATTATCTAATGAGTCGATTTGAATATAGGGACATGAAGTGATGAGTCAGTTTGTTTAAACTAACAATTATTTTGTGACCACAGTTAAGTATGGCATCTGGAAATCATGAGGTTAACTATGAAATGGCCGAAACAAATGTAGCTGCGAATCAAGAGGCGACGAATAATCTTCCTACAAACTCAGAGTTGAATCATTTGTGTAAAGCAAAAATTATGCGTGTTCTATCCAGTAAGGATGAAGGTGAAAGCTTTGCTACAGTCGTCCCAAATCCGTTATTAGAAGCAATTAAAGGATGTAATGAACTTGCGGAAATTATTGCCTTTAATCTGCTAACTAATTGGAAGAATCATATCACCTGGTTATGCTCGATAACAAAGGATCAGAATATATGGACGTTTCATATAAGTCTTTGGGATTTATGGTGTTCCAGCTATGATTTTCAAGATTATTTAAAAATGATGTTTCTATACTTTTGGGCGTTACAATTTAAAGAAATTCAGGTTAAGTTAGTCACTATCATGGAAACTGCAGTCTATCGAAAATACTATTCTTATAGAAATCATTGGTACGTTACTACTGATGAAGTTGAGGAATCCGAGAAACAGTTCGTTAGAGAATTATTTAGTGGTATTCCTATGGTTGAAATACGTGAAGATCCGAATGAAGTACTCAGGATTCGATTTGATGATAACAGTCAAGAAACCGAATGAGGTGATAACCGGTAAGCTATTCATAAATTCTCGTGAAGTCTACGCTCTGTTAGATACTGGCTCTACTCATTCTTTTATCTCGCCTGCATGTGCTCAGCGTTTAAACTTAACTCCTGAAAATTTGGACTTTGACTTATCAGTTGAAACCCCATTAGGAGAAATGACCATTACATCTACTGTCTATAAATCTTGTCTAGTTCAAATCAACAACCTCACACTACCTGTTGACCTTATTTTTTTGGAGATGCATGAATTTGATGTGATTTTAGGAATTGATTGGTTGACTACCCATCATGCTAAAATTGATTGTTTTCATATTCCTAATCAACCTGTCATGTAAATTCAAGCACCTAAACCATTGAAAACGATAACCGTTATTTCTAGCCATAAAGTCATTCGTTTATTGAAAAACGAATGTCAAGCATTCTTAGCTCATGTCACTGATTTGAACAAAAACACGTCAAACTTGAATGATATTCCCATTGTTAATGAGTTTCCTGACGTTTTTCCTGAGAAACTTCCTGGCTTACCCCCAAACCGAGAAATTAAATTCTGTATCGATCTTGAACCCGGTACTAAGCCCATTTCCAAAGCCGCATACCGAATGGCTCCCATAGAACGCCAAGAGTTGAGGTTTAATTATTAGATATCGGTATCATTCATTCTAGTACAAAACTTATATCAAGTGAGGAGTGCGAGAAGAGTTTTCAAAAACTCAAAACGAAACTTATTTCAGCTCCTGTTCTGACCATTCCATCAGGATCAGGAGAATTCGTCATATATAGCGATGCTTCAGGCAAAGGTCTAGGCTGTGTCCTTATGCAACATGGAAAGGTTATAGCCTATGCCTCTCAGCAACTCAAAGATTATGAGAAAAATTATCCTACTCATGATCTAGAGTTGGCAGCAGTCGTTTTCGCGTTGAAGATCTAGAGACACTACTTGTACGGAGAAAAAGGTGGATATCAATACGGATCATAAAAGTCTCAAGTATTTCTTCACCCAGAAGGAACTCAACATGTGACAACGACGTTGGCTTGAGCTGTTGAAGGATTACGACCACACAATCCAGTATCACCCGGGAAATGCGAACGTTGTAGCTGACGCTTTGAGCAGAAGATCTTATACGAGTACAAGTGCACTGCTGACAACACAAAAGCGTATTCTGTACGACTTGCAAAAGATGGAGATAGAGCTAAAGACACCAGGGACCCACTCTAAGATTGCTCACGTGCGAGTAAAACTGGCTTTAATAGATAAAATTAAAGCTGCTCAAGCTACCAATTCGGAACTGATGAACATGATGAAGAAAGTACAAGAAGGTGCTATTCCTGAGGTAAGAATCGACGAGAAAGGAATACTTCGAGTTAACTCTCGACTCTGTGTTCCTAACGATCCTGAATTGAAACGCAAAATAATGATGGAGGCACACAACACGCCATTTGCAATCCACCCAGGAAGTACCAAGATGTATCGAGATCTTCGACATACATTTTGGTAGAACAATATGAAAAGGGAGATTGCAGAGTTTATCTCAAGGTGCCTAACTTGTCAACGTGTCAAGGCAGAACATCAAGTACCTAAAGGTCCATTACAACCACTTGAAGTTCCCGAATGGAAGTGGGAACACATCAATATGGACTTCATAACAGGTCTTCCCAAAGTTTCTCAAGGCTTAGATGCAATTTGGGTGATCGTTGATAGATTGACCAAATCTGCTCATTTCTTGCCTATACGGGAAAACTTTTCACTTGAACGTCTTGCCGGTATGTACATAAATGAGATTGTAAAATTGCATGGCATGCCAGTTTCCATAGTTTCTGATCAAGATCCTAGATTCACTTAACGCTTTTGGATCAGTCTACAAAAAGCTATGGGCACTGAGCTACGATTCAGTTCTGCATACCATCCTCAAACGGACGGACAATCGGAAAGGACGATCCAGACCCTCGAAGATCTTTTGAGACTTTGCGTACTAGATTTCAAAGGAAGTTGGGATAAGTACTTGCCATTGGTGGAATTTTTCCTACAACAACAGTTACCTAGCAAGTATAGGCATGACTCCATTCGAGGCTTTATATGGACGCAAGTGTCGCTCTCCAGTATGCTGGAATGAGGTAGGAGAAGCAAAACTATTGGGACCCGAGTTGGTACGCTTGACAACAGAAAAGATTCAAATGATCCGACAACGAATACAGACCGCGCAAGAACGACAAAAGAGTTATGCTAATCTTCATCGGAGAGATGAGAGATTCAACGCTGGAGATCATGTATTCTTACGTATTTCTCCATGGAAAGGAATTACAAGATTCGAAAAGAGAGAAAAGCTTAACCCTTGATTTATTGGCCCATTTGAAATCCTCGATCGAGTAGGAACCGTAGCCCACAGACTAGCCCTACCACCAAGTAAGCCTCGCATCCATAATGTTTTTCACATATCTATGTTACGTAAATATGTGAAGGACCCAAACTACGTTATTGAGTTAGAACCAGACGTTATAGCAGATAATTTAACGTACGAGGAGGTACCTATTAAGATCCTAGATAAGAAGGAGCAGATCTTACGCTCAAAGGTTATACCTCAAGTTAAGGTTTTATGGAGGAACCAAGATATTGAGGAAATGACCTGGGAGCTAGAATCTGAGATGAAATCTAAATATCCTTACCTCTTCGATATGCCAGGTACGTCAATTTCGGGGACAAAATTTCATAAGGAGGGGAGGTTGTAAGACCACGAATATTATGAAATATAAAATTTAATTTTTCTTCATATATATTTTTTCTGAAACAGTAAGTGGTTAAATTGACGAAATTGAAAGTTAAGGATGTTATGTGTAAATTTTATTTTGTCGAACAATATTTATTTTGTCGGGAAATATTCGTTTTGTCGGGGAATATTCGGGCCGTACGACGGCGCCGAAATAACTAATTATTGGTGGACCCCACAATGGAATATTTGTCGGATATAGAAAACGACAGAAGTAACCTTTTTAAATAAAAATAGTCAACGGTGTTAACTGTTAAAATACCGGTGATAAAAGAATAGTAACATACGGTAGTTTATGGCATTTTCTGTAGCACACGGTACTCTACAGTAGCACATGGTATTGCACAGTATCTCATATTATTGGCCTGATAATTGACACCGTAACTGTTGCACATCATTTCACCAATAATTGTCACTGCATAATATTTTAGGTTATCAATTCAATAATTGTTGCTACACAGTATTTTGCATTATTGATTCAATAATTGTCATTACACTGTATTTCATATCATTGACTCAATAATTGTTGGTGCACTGTAGTTTAAAATTATTGAACCTAATAATTGTCACAGTAGCAAACACACTGTAAATTATATTATTAAATTAATAATAATCTGTAACGTGTTTATTACATTATTATTGAATTATTGTTGTAGCATTATTTTAGTTATCGTATTACTAATTGGTATTTTTATTAGACAATATTATAATAAAAAGATATTTGTTTTATTAAGAAAAAATATATATTATTATTTTTTTCAAAAGTTACTATTCACTCCCGAAAGTTACTATTCATTCCCGAAAAAGTTACTATTCACTGACGGAAGTAACTGTTCACCTCGAAAAAGTCACTGTTCATCTGCTGACAAAAGTTACTGTTCATTACTGTTCACTTTTTGAAAATTTTAAAATTACTATGCAAAGTTACTGTGCAAGTATTGAAAAAAAAATTAAAACGTTTGCGCAGCCTCTGCTGAAATTTTTTTCAGCCACCTACCGCGCATAGTAACTTCTTTTCTCCTATAAATAGCTTACTCAGCTGAATAGAAAAATCACATCTAAAACATAGAATTTTTCTTTAAGAATTTTATGAGTTTTCTCTGAGAATAATAAGGTTATTTTGAGTGTTAGAAAGTCAAAAGGAGTGCAGAAATTTTTCAAGTTGATCAACCTCATTTAAATCAATATCCAGTCACGTGTTAAGGTAAGGAATGTCATTTTATTTCATACTTTTAAACTTACTACTGTAAGGAATGTCATTTTTTTTCTTACTTGTAAAGAATATCATCTTCTTTCATATTCTAACTTACTACGGTAAGGGGTATCATTATTTTCACACTCTTAAACTTACTACGGTAAGGGATGTCATTTTCTTTCATACTCTTAAATTTACTACTGTAAGGAATGTCATTTTTTTTGGAATATCATCTTCTTTCATACTATTTAAACTTACCACGGTAAGGGATTATCATTCTTTGATTTTCGAAAATAATATCGTTTCTTTCTTGTGTCATTTATTTCCATGTATTAAATTGTGGGAATAACCTTACGGCGCGGATTACCGCCTGTTGGTGAATAACCTTTCGTATTCATTTCTTATTAATCTCTGAGAATAACCTTACGGCGCGGATTACCGCCTCTTTGGTGAATAACTCTTTGTATTCAAATTGATGGGAATAACCTTACGGCGCGGACTACCGCCTGTTGGTGAATAACCCTTTTTATTTGTCTCGTGTGGAAATAATTTGTCTACACGAATTATCACATGACACTTTTATTCCATATTGATTTGTATTATCATTTTCTTTCATATTCGTAAGTGATATCATTTTCCTTTATACTCAAAAGGAATACCATCTTTTTCATCTTCCATTATTCAAACTTACTATGGTAAGGGATATTAATTTCCTTCACCTTTTGTTAATCAAACTTGCTACGGTACGGGATATTATTTTCTTTCATACACCTAAATCGAAACTTATTATGGAACTATTGCTTCTATAATTCCTGAAAATATTATATGTTCCATAATAGTTGCACTTCATCATTTCAACTGAACCTTCCTATTTACTAAATCTTTCTATTGAACTATAAACGTTATTCTGAACTGTGGATCTTGAATATCATTTTTAAATTTCACTCCACATCATGTTGACAATTTGGACATTGTTTGAATCCGCACAAAGTAAACTTTCGATACTTATTGTTTATCCTGTTTCTTCTGTTCAACATTTGGATCACTGTTATTTATATTAATCATCAAAAATCAAGTTGTTGTGAATATATGTGGCCGGGGGCACAGATGTAATATAATTGTTGAACAAATGATAGGTTAAAGGCGATATACTATGTTAAAGGCGATACATCTGTTCGGTGTCTTTTATGGCACGTGGTGAAAGTTCTCTTTGGCCCGTAGTGCATAGATGAACTATTGTTTGGTATGATTATGACCAAAGGCTGAATCTGGTATAATCATGACCATTGGTATTATATTGAAAGTTCTCTTTGGCCCGTAGTGAATAGATGAACTGTTGTTTGGTATGATTATGACCAAAGGCTGAATCTGGTATAATCATGATCGCTGGTGCTATATTGAATATCTTTGGCCCGTAGTGCAAAGATGAACTGTTGACTATGATCAGGAACTGTGAAATTTTATTATCATGACTAATGGTATTTCAGATGATAAAAGTTGATGATATTTTTACTAAAAAGAGAAGCGAGTGGACGTTATTGTCTGCATTATTCTTCTAATAAATTGCTCATTCCGCTGCTATAATTGATCTGAACATTGTTCAAGAATTTAATTGCAGTTTTTGATATAAACCTTGTAATCTATTGTATTTTATCAAGAACTCAACTGTTGAAGGCTAATGATAATTTATTCGTCATTATCTTAGTCATGATATTTCTTACTGGGCTATTTGAGCTCACCATTTCTTTTGTTCCATTGTTTTTCAACAGGAGATGAGAACGTAGTTGGGTCTAACCGGGGAATGGAGTGAGAGTCCGAGGGATAGCTATTATAGTCTTCACGTGCTGTAAAATAGTGTGACAATAATAGTGAAGACTTAGTAGTGTATTATTATTCCCTGTATTGTATTACCTTATAATAATTTTGTTGTAGTCTTTTGACAACTCAAGTTTGGGCTGTGTGGGCCTAGATTTGGGGGTGTCACATTTATGTTATTCATGCATGTCATTTACAATTTCATACAGTTCAATATATAGAGAGCAATCAACTTAATCATCTACTGCATATCAACAGTTTATTTCAACTTTTATCACAAAAGCACATTACCACATTATTACACATAATAATTTATGCACATATAATAATTTTGTAGTATTTTAAATCAGGCACATAATGCAACACGTTCTGAAAAACTTGCCTGGACTTGCATAACCAGCTTACGCTAATTTTTCACGTTCCTTGCACCACCTACACGGTATGTGAGATCAACGGTGCACAATATCAGTCAAAGTTTGACTCAATACTAAATCTTATTTTAAAGATATTTATTTCTTCTTATCGTCCCCTTTATTTAATAGGGTTAATTTCATATTTTAGTCTCTCGTTAACTTGACTCATTGTTTCATATTCAACACCGTAAATCTTTTGTATAAACTATGCAGTTCTGATATTTATTAATGTCACTACATTAATGCCTGGACATTATTTCTGTTTAGGTCGAACAACTAATTAGTCACTAATTGACCATACCTTTGGTTTAACTTAATCACATTATTTAACTCGATGATTTATCATATTATTAACTGCATTGGTTAATATTTTAAACTCTTACTATTAATTAGTAATAACTTATAATGTTATTTAATTGTTAAATAACACTTTAAATAATCATTACTAGTATTAATTCCTTTTTAATAATAGTTTACCTTAATCATTAGTATTACTCTTTTAATAATAATTTAATTGCTTGCTAGTATTATTACCCTTTAATAATATTTTATTTGACTTCTCATTATTATTAATCATTTTAATAATAATTTAATTGTTCATCAATATTATTAATCATTTAATAATATTTGAAATCCTCACGTATCATTAGTAATTATTTAATAATGATTCAACCCTTAACTATTATTATTCAATAGTTAATTACTTGTTAAACAATATTATTAATTCTTTAATAATATTTTAAATTAATTACATATCATTATTAATTATTGAATAATGATTTAATTCTTAACTATTATCATCTAATAGTCAATCATTAATATTATCAATATATTTTAATTACTTAATAATCTTCTCCCGATTAAGTAATAATTTATTCCACTTAATTACCATTTAATTATTATTTAATATGAATTAGATAATAATTAATTAATTATCCGTACTCATTATTTAATATTAATTAAATAATAAACAATTATACTATTAACTCTAACATCCTTTGATTACTATTTAATATATTAAATAGAAAGCAATTAACCCTCTTTAATTATTATTTAATGTTAATTAAATAATAATTAATTAATTATCTTTATTTATTATTTACTCTTAATTAAATAAAATAATAAATAATTATGTTATCAACTTTACTTAACTGTAATTATTATTTAATTTTAAATAATAATTACCTAACTCTCTTTATTTATTATTTAATCTTATTAAATAATAAATAATTAAAGTTTAAAATCTTTATCTTACTCTAATTATTATTTAATATTAATTAAAGAATAATTAGTTATTTACTTTCCTTTATTTACTATTTAATACCTAATTAAATAATAAATAAATAATTTATTTTCTCCAAACAAGTTGATATTGTTATTAAATACCTAAAGAACATATTTAATATTTAATAACAATTTATTTATAATTTTCTTAAATTATTAGCTAGGTAGTCACAAATTAGTGTACCTTTACACCATAAATAATATAAAAAATACCAATTTTCAGAAATAATACCATCTCCATACATATAACACTTCAAATAATCAGTAGGTTATTTGTTCATATTTTTCCAACATTTAAAAATATTTTTTATTATTTTTCATACATTTGGTAAGCTTTTATTATTAAATAATTATGAAAAATAGCTACTGACATTATAAAAATACCATTAAATTCCATAAAATAGTACACAACATTCCAAGAAACTTTCTAGTTTTGACCATCGCCGGAACCGGCCGGAAAATGGGTGAACCGGCCGCCGGAATGCTCCGGCCGGTTCACCGGAAAAAAACCGGCAGTAGGTTTTAATTCTGTCCAGTTTTGGGGTCCTTCACTAAAATTTTAATAACTTGAGTTCTATAACTCCGATTAAGCTCTACTTTATATTGTTGGAATCGTGACTTCCCGAACTACAATTATTCATTATTGGATTAATTTTTTGGGCACAATTTGACCACTGAAAACAGCCTAAAACCGGACTATTTATGCAAAACTTCCGACAGTGGAGTGTTTGAGTAGAAAAATCATATTTCACTCGTTTTAAATCGGATTTTAGTCATTCGAGTTGGACAATTTACATAACTTCAAGATCTAGCATAAAAAATTGACGTATTATGATTCCGACTTACGAATCATGAACAGTAATTCCGGGAATGAGGCTACTCGATTTTTAGTTTTTCGGTAAATATCATTTTACAACTTTTGCTAAGTTTTTTCCACATAAATGATTATGGATCCATACCAAAAATCCATGAAACACTTGTTTAACATATCTAGCATGGATCTAGACTTAAAGAACATAAAGATGGTATTTTTATCATTTATTTCTTATTTTAATCACATAACAATCATAACTAAGGTTTTTAGAATTTTCTAACCTTTTTGTTTTGTGTGCTTGTTTTCTCTTCCTTCCAAAATAGTAGATGAACCTCTAAGCTCTTCTCTTGGTTAAGAATGGGTTGAGTTGGCTTGACTCGGCTCGACTCGGTTGAGTTAACTCATTAGTTTATTCACTATTTCACTCAACTCACTTGGAACTCACTCCAACTCACTAGCACCAATATAAAAGCTCTCTCTTGCAACTTTTTAAACTCTTAGCCATTGAACCAAGTGATTTATTTATAGTGGAACCAACCTATACATACACACCTTGTAAGCATATAAATTGGACTTCAAGTATTTTACAAATTCTAGCCAAAAGAGGTTGAGTATTCCACACTTTTTCTCAACATTGCCCCAATTTTTGATTTATTTTTATTAGTTAACTTGCAAAATAAAAATCCTTCTAGAAGCTTTTAATTTGGATAAAAAAAAATGGGCTTTCAATTTAATTGTTTGGGCTTACTATTCATCTTGGTTGGGCTACTATAACACCAAATTAATTTACTAACATTGGGCTTAAACATTAATTTATTAGTCTCCCAATTTAAATAAATCATTGGGCTTACCTAATTAAATTAATCAACCAACATACAAATTCATACTTAATTAATTAAGTGGACTTGTTTAAAAATAATATATGAGCTAGCCTACTAGTATTTAACTACTAGTTGGACTATTAATTAATATTATTAATATTTCACATAGTTATTATTAATTAATAATTATATTAATTAATTTACATAACCCAATTACACTTGCCCTAATTAAGCCTAATTGAATCCTAATTTGGGTTTCTCAACATACCATTCGCTCGGTATTAATTTCCTAAGTTTGTTCGTTAGTTTAATAACCCCTTTGATCGAACAATCTTAAAATAAATTCTCGAATATTTAAATATTCATAATACCCTTTCCTAGGGTTTGAAATGATCACCCTTCATTAATTCACTAATTTTAAATTTTAAATTTTATTTATAACATTATTAAATTTTTAGGTTCATTTCAACTAGGTTGGCTTAAATCGAATTACCGCAACAACCTAGCTTATCTTATCCATCAAATAATTCATCGAATTTTTAAAAGTATCATACTACCTTGTTTTACCCTAGCGAATTATCTTTATTATAATTCTCTTATCTATCGAGTCACTAATCGCATCCTGAGTTAATGACTGATTTACTCGCCCCTCTAAGGCATCTCTGCTCCAAGAGAAAATTTTCAGGGTTCTACAACACTTGAACCTCCCAGGTTCTTACTAACACATAAGAAAAAATAAATTTATCCATCTATTTTCACCATTCTCATAGAACTAGGTTTTTTTTTAAATTTTTACCACCTTTATTAATCTCCTCAATATTTTCATTAAAAAAAATATTGTTAAATATTTAGGTTATTACAATGTATATGCATGTATATGTAAGTTTTAATGGGTAAAAGTGTTAGTTATAGGAGTATAGGTGTCATGTGATGGTGTTCATGGTGAACCCTAAGTTGTAAGGTGGTGTATGATAATGTTATGTGTATTTACATGTTATATCGCATGTTAGATACTTTAATGTATAAAAACATGATTTTGAAAGTTAAACCCAGCTATGGTATTAATATGTTTATATAAACATATTTTGATGGTGAAAGTATTTTCAAAGATTCATACAAGTGTGATATGAATCTAAAAAGTTTGTAATTGAACTCGTTAATGAGTATATGAAAAATGGAGTCTAAAGGATTGAAAATGATTTTAATGGAAAACTATGTTAAGTGGATGAAAATCCAACTCAATTGTGATTTTTGAGAATTTTGAGAGTTAAGTGGTGAAAAAAATGTTTGATCACTTAATTTTATGTAGTTACACATTTCTACATTGATTTTGTAGTCATTGGATGAAAATAAGTTTGAAAATGTATTTTGTGCGATCGAAATCGATCGTTGTTAGTTAAAACGATTTTACAAAAAAATAACGTCATTTAAAAACCTAAGTTATTTTTAAAGGTCTAGACAAGTTTTATATGTGTTAGGTATGATTAATCAAGTATTGGAATGAAGTCTAGAGGTGTATGACCAAAAATCACTAGTTGATGAAAAAATGCAAAACCATGGCTAAACGCTATTTTTCGAACTATTGCTTCAATAATTTTAAAGCTGTAGATTTTGCAGTCTGACCAGCTTACTTCAAAAATTTACCATAAATAATGTATAGTGAATTTTGATCTCAATCATTTTTCTATCGGTAGAGGACTTCTAGAGCTATCTTTAGCCAAAGTTTGAAATCTTAACTCTTAATACACCAAGGCTATGTTTGTTTGTAAAATGCATACTTGGGATTGGACTATTTATATTAATTTAAAATTATTTTCGACTTTTTTATCCCATGATGAGGGATTAATAGTTCTTTAAATAGTCATTGGACTATTTTTTATCATTCTTAAGGCTATTTATGAGGGATTATATAATCTCATGATGAATTTGGGATGAGATTAATAGTCCCTCTCATTTTAAGCTATTAAATAATTTTGTAGGACTAATATTTTAACATGAAAGGACTAATAATCCCTCATCATGAGATAAAAAAAAGTCAAAAATAGTTTTAAATTAATACAAATAGTCTAGTCTCAAATATATATTTTGCAAACAAATATAACCCAAGAGTTATGTCTTACTTTCTTGATTTCTCTTGCTTGATTCTTGTTAATACAACTTAAAACCATTGAATTCAAGCTTAAACGTGACATCTCATCATAAACTTCATAAAAACTTGCACATGAATATCAATGATTAGATAAAAATTTTAGGTATACCATCCCAATTTAGCTTCATTCTTTCCTTTTATTCATTTTCTTCTTAGCATGGCTTCCTCATTTCCTCTCCTTCTCTTTCTCCCCACCGTGCTCTGTTCTCTCTCTTCTCACTTTGCTGATTTTTCCTTTCCTTTGGCTCAATCTTGAAATAGTTAACTATTTATAGAAATTTTTGGCTTGGAATAATTCTTAGGAATTTCCCTCCTTGATAAGCTTCTCTTGTAAGCTTAACTTGATATTTTTTTAGAAAATCCTAGACCCGTCGGCCCTTATTCTTCCACCTTGGCCGGATCATCCTCCTTTTTTTTTTTCTTCCTTATCCAACTTTTTGACGTTTTGACTTGAACTTTGAATATTTGACCAATCCTTTTTTGCCACTTGACCAACTTGTATTTATACATGTATTCATACATCTCCATCCATGTATAGCTTTCTTATATATTTCTACATTTTCATACATTACCTTCCTTATCTCATATTTCTTCTTTTCTTATAATTCACTTACTAATATATAATTCTAATTAAAATTCTCTTCAAATTTTAATTCACTTCACTTACCTTATATTTATAATTTTCATTTTATTATTTAAAAAATTTGTGATATCACATTTATATTAATACGATTGTGTGCAATTATATTTTTTACAATAAATTTTTTTTTATCCTTCACAGGCCTAAGGAAACTCACCAAAAACATAGCTCCCAAGGAGCTATATATGTCCACCACATTCAAATCAAGAAGCATACGTACTCACGACCCTGACACTAAGGTTATGCCACTAATGTTTTAAGGAGTTTGCCTACAATCTCTCCCTTCATCCAAGTCTTCATTGATCTCAAAGCTTTCGTGAAATTATCGCCTCAATCCCGGTCAACAACGAACCCAGCTACAGTAAGGAATGTAATAGTGTAGGAACACTCATATTGAACATAATTCTTGTAAATTATCAAAAACTAATGATTAATGAAAGTATTATTTGTTAGGTGATCTTATTTAATTATCACTTTACAATTCCCAGTCCTACAATGAGCAAGATATTCCACACAAAATGTAGAAATATAACCATTCCACCTGTTTAAGGTTGAACTCGGGACTTCACCCATGGAATCTCTGGCAATAATGTAAATTCTAGTAAGGCCTTAACCATGAATTACCGCATCCAGAATTTAACAAAAATAGAATTGTAATTTTACAAAAATGTGATTAACTGAATTCTAGAGAATTATATTGTTTTTATTTGATTTTATTTCCATTCAACCACTTTTATGAAATTAACCAATAAGACCAGAAAATGAAACTCTTACTTAATAAAAATATGGTTCATTTAATGCTAAATAACATTCTCAAATTTGAGCCAAGTTCCTTCCATCCAGAAAAATGCCTCCCAACTCTTAAACATAATTAGGTAATTAGCTGAGGGATTGCAAACAACTACAGTTAAAACTCTTCAACGACTGTACGATCGAAATAACAACCAGTAAGGCCTCCCTCAGGGAGAAGAGCCAACATAACTGGACCTTCAGCTCCCTCTTCTAGTGTCATTGTTCCAGTATGCCAATTCAGATCAGTATTGACATATCCAGGATGGACACAGTTGATGCGCATATTAGGGTACTTTTTCGCCAGAACTCTAGTATACGCATTAAGGGTTGCCTTTGAGACGCTGTAAGCTGGCAACATCATTGACCATCCATTTACTTCAAGCCTGTCATGTTTCAGATCATGGAAAAACCTATCAATTACCCCGTCGATTTTCTCTTCCCTTAGAGTTTCAATATCGCCAAGTTCTTTTCTTGTTTGCTCACTCGGAATCCTCTACAAGAACATAAAAGTTTATAAGAAAATACCTACATGTTATGTCTTCACTAGAATAAAACACTACGAAAATGAAGCATAACATTTTTATTTATTTATTTATTAAAACAAAATGGTAGTTGTTTGGGAGTTTTCAACATTGATTTAATTCAGATTTAGTCGCATTATTTTGGTTTAAAAGAACAACTGATATTGACTTAATACAAAAAAACGGACGAGTTTTTCAAATAGTATCTGTAACTAAGAACTAGTACATTTTATCTTTACGATCCAGCAAAAATGACTTTGAATTTTGCCAAACTCACTAACCGATCGAGCTTAATTAATCACGCAAGTAAATTTGCCAAACAGAAGTTGAATACAAATTTGTTTTTATGTTTTTGTTTTTCAGTTTTTAGTTCACAAGATGTTAACAATCTAAGTCTATGAAGTTGAATACAAATTTGTTTTTATGTTTTTGTTTTTCTGTTTTTAGTTCACAAGATGTTAACAATCTAATTATATGAAAAATGATATTTACATGATAAGTTTTAATGATGATAGTAAGTTTACCCTTAATTCACCTCTGAGGGAAGAGACATTTACTATCCTTCCCCCATAAGTGGAAAGTTGTAGCAGAGGAAGAAGTCCTTCTGTTACTCTCTTGACGCCATAGTAGTTGGTGTTTAAGCATTCCTTTGCTTTCTCGTAGTTTGTTTTAATTACACTTTGAACCATATTTGTCGCCTTGCCTGCGAGCTATTTGTGCAAGAAATAATCCAAGATTGTTAGCTCTCAGTTATGTATTCAAGAAAACTGGATAACTAAAAGCTTTACAGTGGTCAATAGTTGTAATCTGTAGACATAGCATACCCAAGATTCAGGATCTATTTTCATTGCTCGTAGGCCATCTTCATCAACAATCACTCCCGAAGCTCCAGCATTGTTTACCTGCAAAAGTTCAATGGTAAATAAACTTACACCAGCAAAAGAGACAATCCATTTGGGTAGTATATATAAATGGAACAACTTTACACACAATACTACCAAACACTACATACATTTCAACCATTAAAAAGTAAAATTTAGTATCGAATTTTTGTGTCAGACTCAACTTTTTAATGATTGTGATACATATAGTATTTAGAGTTATACTCCAAAATTATGTATTTAGACTTACTCGTATAAATAATTTGCATTGATATAACGAAGAGTTGACCTCTATTATATGAAGCCCGAGTAGAAATTTGAAAAGCCCGTGTAGAAATTTGGAATCATAAAATTACTTGATACTAATATTGAACTGCCAGAAGGACAAAGTAATTATCCTTACCAATATATCGAGCTTTCCAAATTTGCTTTGTACAAACTTGACCAAGGAGTCTATGCTCATAGGATCTTGAACATCAAGCTGATGAAAAACTATATTGGACAAACCAGATCCGTGGTGCAATGACTCCACTGCATCGATACCCCTTTTCTCGTCTCTGGCTGTTAATATGACTGTCACGCCGGCGGTTGCAAGCTGCCGGACTGTCTCAAAACCAATGCCTTTATTTGCTCCGGTAACCACTGCATACCTGAAAACACCAAACAGAACGTTACTCTAGTCTCTTTCTATAAGTAACTATATTTATGTTTTTTTTATTTAAAACGTCGTGCCTCTCATTTTGGGACAGAAAGTTTACCTTTCACATGGCTGAGTTCCATGAACCACCATCGCTGCTAGATGAGGAGCCATTCTCTTTGATATGTTGAAGAACCTTTTTGGAAAGCGGATAGCAAAAGGTCAAAAGGTCAAAAGCTTTCTTTAGTTACCGTTTGTAAAAGGCTTAAATAGATATTCAGTATTGCTATAATAATCTAGCCAATAATTTAGCCAATAATTTTTATTAAAAATAATGAGACCTACCACTTATATAATAAGTCCAATTATTTTTAATAAATGTCATTAATTAAATTATTATAAAACATCATTGTATATAACATTTCTCGTAGATATTACTATCCTAAACTCTTTATTAGATCTCACTTCAAGGATCATTCTTTCGATTTCTACAATCAACACATCAAATTTTTAAATATTTCTACTTTGATTTGATTGCAGATGTCACTTGATGATGCGTCTTTAACAAGTGGTATTTCAGTGCTCATGTAGGCTCATTATCCATTTAATTAAAATCATTTTACTGAATTAATATGAAAAAAAAAATTATACAATATTTCATATTAAAATAATAGCAAAATAAAATGATAATAATTAAATAAAATTTATTCCTTTTACACTCTAACACTAAAATATCACGTTTATGTCATGTCATCAATTTGTGATATAACAGTGTCACTTGAATTAAAATGAAAAAAAAAAAGTTGAAAGTGTACTACCTAATTGTAAAAATTAAAAAAATAATTCTTGAAGTGGAAGCACATGGAAGCATGTGAAGAGGAAGCACACAACAACTCATCAATTTACCAAACGGACTAATCGGCGATATAATGGGCAAATGATGAATAAATTAATTACACACACACTGATTAATTTAAAATAAGCATACATTACCATACTTTATAAATTAATATATATGCCAATGTCACCAGATCGATGGGAACTTAGGCCATGTAAAAATAATTATTAAATTGAATGGTTATTATTTTTCTATTGTTTTAAATGAATTTGGTATCTTGTCAGATCTAAAGGTAGTAAAATAATAAGCCAACAAATCCTCCTATAATGATTGAGGTCCATTATTGAGGTAATAGGACTTTCAAGTTTTAAGTTCAATTTTTTTCATTAGAAATATTGTTAACTGATACTAATTTACAAGTTACAAGTATATACAATATGCTCGTGATAATAAATAATATTTTTTATTTTACAAGAAATATAATTTAAAAAATTATTTAACGACAAAAAAAGGAAAATTAAAATATAAAAAGAAATGAAACTAAAATATTTTCTAATATTAAAAACTAATATGAAAATAAGAGTTACAAAATTAAAATATGAGAGAAAGTTAGATGAGAAAAGTCACTGTGGCAACGTGAAGAAAAATAAGGATGAGACAGAATAACATAGATAAAAATAATGAAAATAATAATTTAACTTTGATTTAGAAAAAAATAATTGTGGCACGGGATTATGAATAATCTCTAATCTTGTTATAGTATTCTTTCTATTTCAAAATATAACATATTAACATATTAAAAATGTAAATATTTATGTCAAAAAATAAAATATATAAACTATTTTTGACAAAAGACGATATGTTTTTTATTTTAAAAAAAATAATTTTATCCAAATGATTTAAATAAAATTTAAAGAAATAGTTTATACTCTTAAAAGAAGAGTTAAAATTTGATATTGCCAGTATATATACAAAAGATTTTAGAATCACGACATATCACTAAAATTAAAATAATTTTATTTAGCATAAATATTATATTAATATTTTTTCATAATTTTAACACAACTTATCATATAAAATTATTTTACTCGCTTATTTGAATCAAAATTAATAATTATTTTTTCACGACGCAAAACTAAAACGATTTGATTCGTTCCAAATCTTCAGATCATGATCCCACTTTACATAAAAGAAAAGATAATTTCGTGTGAAAAGAAATTTGCTCTCCTAATTCATTCGTTTGTCCATGAAAAGATCTAGTTGGGTGTCTCCTAGAGACATTTATCATTTTTAATTTTTTGTGAAGGTAAATAAATTTTATTGGTTGAAATAACTAAATATGTGACGCCTTGCATCTTTTTAATTGAGTTACTTCTTCACAAATTACTTGGTGAGAGGAATATAAATCAAGTTATCTGATATGTTCAAGATAAAATAATGTATATTATTTTGGACTCTGTTTTTTCTTAAATAATCCGTTATTTAGTTTATTTATTTTATATAAGATCAATATTAACTTTTAAAAGTTTAAAATATTTTCAAACTCAAAATTGAGATAATTCATTAAAAATTATGAAAAAATAAATCTTATAATAAATAATATTTTTTAGATTGTTTATAACATTCATAATTATATCGACTAAAATTAAAGAAATTCATATTAATTTGAAGATAAAAAAATGTCTTACGTTAAATATTAAAAAGTCAAAAATAATCTTATATTTTAAAATGAAAGAAATATTATCTTTCCACATGAAAATTATAATATCATATTAAATAATATTAGATATGATAAAATATAATTCATAAAATTAAATAATGGACTAATCATATCACAGATATTTTTAATACTAAAAGTTTATGAGCACTAACATTACCTTGGAAAAACTGAGAGATAATGTGTTCAATCTTTTCGGACTTGATCGTCAAAGTGTAGCCCCTTCTTTCTGATGGAACCTGATTTAAACCAATTTAAAAATGATTATTTATTTGGACAACTTATAATATCCCAGATATTTTCAAAATTTTATATAAGATCTTAATTGATTTAATTAAATATTAAGGTTTAAAACCTAAAATTTAAGAAGTAAGATGTGTAGAAAATGAGTAAACATTTTTTTTAACATAATTGATTTGTTAGAAATTAAGTATAAGAATATTTTAATGATGCATGTAGAGAATTTATGAAGAAAATAAATTCAATTGAAAAGTGAAAGGGGTTATATTAATATATCTACCTAAAGTGTGATTGTCAGCCAAATAAGAAGAGGAGTAAATTAATACTCAATAAAACTAATAAATTAATTAGTTTAAATATGAAGTAAGGAGAAAAGTCATGAAATATAATTAATTAATTTAATTATATTAGTTATTGAGTTAAAGTTATAGAAGAGCTAGAATTATTGTCTAGGATGGCAATAATAAGAAGTGATTAATTAAGTAATTAGCTTAATTATTAAATTGTTATATAGAGTCCATTAATAAATTTAAAATAAGCCCAAGATGAGAATACTTACATGAAGGTGGGTAATTAACTAATAAGCCCAAATGTTATGTAAATTAATAGTCCAAGAGGTAATTAATATAAATCCAATTAAATTATGTTGACAAGTATTGTGATAGTCCAATTAAATTAATTACCAAGCCCAATTTATAAATGATATGCGAATTGTGTTGGGTAGCCCAAGTAATTAAATAAGAAAGCTCAATGCAAGGTAAACTATGTAGCTCAAACACTTAAAAGTTCAATGTTGGTCAAAGTGTTGGGAGATATTATTGAGTGTAGAGAATTAACTAATGTAGGGTTAATTGAATAACCCTAGTTGGTAGGCAAGATAGAGAATTAACCAAACATTGGTTAATTGCTAGAGGAAGAAAGGTAGTGATGAAAATTAATTATGGATGAGTTAATTATTTAACTCAATGTGGTAGAATAAATTAAATCAAATTTAATTGGACTATAATATAAGTCCAATTGAGGTATTAATTTAGGTCAAATAAATTTACCTAGTAGTTCATATAATTAATTTAACATTAATCCATGTAATAATTAAACGAGCCCATGCTTGTTTTAATTAAATGTAACATAGGGTATTTAATGTTAGCCCAATGTAACAATTAAATTGAGTCCAACCAAATTAAATAAATGAACCCAATATAATTTAATTCTAAGGCCCAAAGTGGAGCCCAATGTGCATGTATAGGTGAATATGTATACATATGTTGGTGTATATATATATGAATGCTTATATAATGATATAAGACATAAAAATAAAGTCAAATGGGTGTAATAAATTGTATATTCCGAATTTTGAGGGGGGCCCACATGGAAATGTTGAGTGTGAACTTCTTATGGCTTCAATTACACTCCAAAAGTTGCTTACAAGCAACCTTGATGGATGTCACACTAATGGTCATTCATGGTAGTCATTCCATGCAATAGTAATCTAGTTTAAGCTTTTAATTTCACCAACACTAGTTGATTAGGAGGTTAATGAAGGATTAACATTGTGCTATAAATAGAAGTGTTCCACTCATTGGTGAGGTTGGTTGGTTGGTCATTTGTAGCATTTTCTAAAGAGAAAAAGGGAGAGCTTCTTGAGAGATATAGAGAGTTACTCTTGTGAGATTGATGATCCACCAAGAAAATTTGCTAGAGAATGGACAAGAAGGAGTCACAAGCCAAGATCATGTCAAGAGGAAGGAGAGCATCCATGTATAAAAGGTTAAAAAGTGCTATAAACCTTCTTTAGTTCATTTTTATAGTTTAGATATAATTTGAATGGTTAAAATATATTTTTTAACCGATCAAAAGTTATTTTAATGATCTAGAAATCTAAAACTATGATATATATGTATATTCATTGTTTGATATAGTTAATACATGTATTTGTATGGGTGGTACCGGGTACGCAAAGAATTAAAAGGAAAGTTCATATAATGATTTACCGGTAAAATCCTAAGTGGTTCGATATTTAAATTTCGTGTCAAATGTTGAGGAAATATGATTGAAACATGAAATATTATAAAACAAGAAGTTAGGAAGATAACAACACTAAGTTTGTGTTATTTGGATGTGTAGAGTTTATTTTATTCAAGTTCAAACCATTAAAACTAAGGATTTGTGATTTTAGTTTTCACTTTGTCCTTGTGAGCAGTTTTTAGAGCACTTCCATTTGGAATTTGGATTTGTGATCTAAATAGAAGTTGTATAGGGGAAAATTCTGATGAGAATGGACTCAAGAATCACCCCAAAATGTTTTAAAATAAAGAAGTTATGGCTGTCGGAGGGTCGGAGGGTCAAACAGCCCATTTTTAGGGTTTTGTTTCTGTTTTGGATGCCCCAGCTCTCAGTTGAGCGTCCCGGCTTTCAAAATAGAATATGTAAGTTTTCTGGGTCAGGTCGGTCCGGGTCGAGTTTTTAATGAAAATTTAAGTTGAAATAAGTGTAAAATGAATGAGTTTGAATACTAAACCAATATATGAAGTTTATTAGTAACTAATTGGTAGCTAAATATGTAACATAAAGATTAATGTTAACACAATTAAAAAGTTAACTATTGATATTATTTGAAGATTACTAAAATATTATTAAATGATCAATAATATTAGTATATGATTAAAAAGTTACTGAATGATGAATAACATTTGTAAATGATTAAAATATTATTAAATGGTTAATAATATTAATAAGTGGTTAAAATATTATTAAATGATTAATAATATTAATAAGTGATTAAAATATTATTAAATGGTTAATAATATTAATAAATGATTAAAATATTATTAAATAGTTAATAATATTAAGAAGTGAATAAAATATTATTAAATGGTGAATAATATTAGTAAGTGATTAAAATATTATTAAATGATTACTAATATTAAGAAGTGATTAAAATATTATTAAATGGTTAATAATATTAATAAGAGATTAAAATATTATTAAATGGTGAATAATATTTGTAAATGATTAAAATATTATTAAATAATTAATAATATTAATAAGTGATTAAAATATTATTAAATGGTTAATAATATTAATATGTGATTAAAATATTATTAAATAATTAATAATATTAATAAGTGATTAAAATATTATTAAATGATAAATAATATTAAGAAGTGAATAAAATATTATTAAATGGTGAATAATATTAGTAAGTGATTAAAATATTATTAAATGATTAATAATATTAAGAAGTGATTAAAATATTATTAAATGGTTAATAATATTAATAAGAGATTAAAATATTATCAAATGGTGAATAATATTTGTAAATGATTAAAATATTATTAAATGGTTAATAATATTAAGAAGTGATTAAAATATTATTAGATGGTTAATAATATTAATAAGTGATTAAAATATTATTAAATGGTTGATAATATTTGGAATAGATTAAAATATTATTAAATGGATAATAATATTAATAAGTGATTAAAATATTATTAAATGGTTAATAATATTTGAATGTAGTTGTATACTTGTATATTATCAAAGGTAGATGATATATTGAGGTATTTGGTACATTATTAAATATCCGAATAATTAAGTTGTTTAAAAGAAGAATGTTTAATTAAATTAAACGAATGTAAATAGTCAATTCGTGACTAAATTTTAGGCAACTTATTAAAAGTAAGTCGTACGAAGAATGTGTGGTGAATGCGTAAGTTGGTTAAGTTTACCGACATGTCCAACTAGGTTTGTTGGGCTAGGGTGTTTGTCTGGAACGTAAAGGTTCATTGGTCGGACAACTAAAGAGTTAATTAATAATTTGAAGTTAAGGTCTTAAGTTAAGACTAATTAATAGTCATTGTTGAAAGTAGTATGCCCTCAAGCCAATCACATTTGATGTGATAAGCATATACTTGGTAATCTTGTTCATTTATTAATAAAAGTATCAAGACATTTCTTTATTCATGATTAATTAATTGAATTAATCAAATGGATAAACCCATAGTCTTCGAACAATGCTTTTAGAACCATGACGAGGATCATGCTAATGAGATCTAAATTCAAGATAGCTCAAAACTAAAATTGTTCCTAATCGTTGGATCACTAAAAATGGGATTAGTAGATCCGGATAGATTGGTATATACTATGCTTGCTCTTATGAAGAGGATGATTGATCTCATAATCATTTGTGTAGAGACACTAAAGCAAGTATGTAGGTGCTTATTAGAGAATAAGTTCACTGAACGTGACTCGCTCAAGGAACACCTAATGGAGTTTTACTCGTCTGTCAATAGGAGTTCCTTATGTGATAGTCGTACAAGTGATCCTTAGACTTGAGATCATCTTAGTATCTTGTGTGTACTAAGTTATACTTTGACATATTCCTTAAGACCTATTGGTATATCAAATGATGTGATTGGGTATAATAAGGTACACATGGAGATAGATGAATGATCAACAAAGGATCTACCACTACCAGTAAAGGGAGAGAATGTCCTATGCGATTCAATAAGTAACAACTCAGAAATCCCTGGCCAGGGTTGAATGAAATTAGAAAGGAGTTTCTAATTTACATTAACTAGAGTTGTGTATTTGTGAATTGAAATGCATATAATCAAATAAATAAGACTTGACAGAAATTCCGTGTCTTATATTTGATTGGGACATTGTATGGTAGAATGATTGAATTGTACGGTAACTATTTGCTGAAAGGTTCTTTTACGATTAAATGTTGAAATCTATATTATCTGGAAAGTCGACTAATCGCTAAGGGGGCTTACCCTTATTGTGGAATAATTATTTATTCTGAATTAAAGAGTTAATTCGTAATAAATGAATTAGAATTGTTCTAATTTATTTATTATACAACCAGTTTAATATGGAGAACCTAAAGGGTCACACCGCAAAAGAGTAATATTTATTTTAGAAGTGGATGGCATAATCGTAATAATAAATTAAGTATATTTAATTTATACTATGGTGATAGAATAAATTAAATAGCTTAAAATTTATAATTTAGTATTTTAGAAATACTAATTATAAATTAATAAGAGGAGTCTTATTATTATTATTATTACTATTATTATTACTACTAGAATTATTATTTAGTTCCTAAATGGTTTAGGAATTAATTAATAAGTAGTAATATTATTATTAAATAATTAAGTTCCTAAATAGTTTTGGAATTATAATGATAATAATAATTAATTAAGTTACTAAAAGGTTTAGTAATTAATTAATAAGAAGTACTCTCATTATTAAATAATTAAGTTTCTAAATGGTTTAGGAATTGTAATTAATTAATTTAGTTCCTAATTAAATTGGGAATTAAATTAAAACTCTAATCCTAAATAGTTTAGGAGGGTTGACTAGATCTATAAATAAGAGGAGTCTTATCAAAGATCAAGGTTACACACTCTTTCATTAGATTAGAGAGAGTACTCCATAATTCTCTAGATCTAAGAGTTAGAGAGAGAGAGAGAATTAGGGTTAGCCACCCATAGTTTGGAGAAACCAAAAATCCACTTCTTTAATTCATAGATCTCTTGGTGGATCACCTCTAGAGGCTTAACACTTGGGGAGCTAACATTGATCCGTGGAATCTAATCGGTGAATTTGAAGAAGAACGTGAAGGATTAAAGGGAGATAAACTTGTACCCGTGGAAGCTTGGTTCTACAAAGGTATAAATTCTTTAATCCTTCCTCAATTAATAATAGTCGCATAAAAAAGATCCGGGTTATTGGTTTGTACAAAAAATTTTAAAATCTGATTTTTATTGCTTCCGTTGTGCTTATATAATTTGATTATATGTATGCCATAATTTTTACAAACCAACAATTGTAACTAATGATTATGTTGATTTTATATATAAATTGTAGGTTGAACGAAAGACGCAAATAAGCATAACTGGTAGAAGCTAACCAGACAAGTTTTTCAGATATTGTTGTTATGTATATAATTGTTGTGTGTGCACTTGAAGCATGCGAGAATTTGAATTAAATATGTTTTTGTGAAACCATATGAGGTGTGTTGATTCTATATGATAGAAAGCCTGAATTAATTGAATAAGTTGAACTGTATATTATGTATTCATTCCAATGCATGATCAGTATGTTGCATGAATAAATGCAAAGCATGAGAAGCATGATGCATTCATATAATGTAATGCATGAAGCATGAGAAACATGTATAAACATGAACTATGTGTTATGTGCTATCTGTTAGACTTGTTGAGCCGTCGTGCTCATTCTTGCCTAAACCAACATTTTCAGATAGTGCAAATTATTTGAAGTTCTCGATAAAGATCAAGGAACAGAAAAATATATTACTTTACCGAAGATTTAAGTATTTGTTTTAGATATTAGTTCGAATTGGACAGGTAAATGATTGTGTAGTATAAGACTTTAGTTGGTATGTTATATGAGTGTTAAATACACAAGTTGATTGTAATAGAATGTCGTATAATGTATGATATTAAGACATACTAGGAATGTATAAAGATTGCGATTCTGGAATAGAAAGAGATGTTGTAAAATTGTAAATAAATAGTTATTTACCAATTATAATATTATTGTAATTCATGAACAATAAGGAAAAGGTTGTACTCGTGTTGAACCGAATCCGAGATTCAAGGGGTCTGGATTTAGGGTCGTCACATAACCAATAAAAAACAATTGTATTTCTACAGTAGAGTTGTATTTTAAATGATATTTGTTATGCATGTATTCTATACTTGTAGCTCACTGACATATAAATGCAACTTATTATTATGGTCAAATTGTAAAAATTTCCTCTAAGTTGGTAATCAACTTCAATTTGGTCCTTTTAAGTTGTAAAAATCTCAATTAAGTCTTTTAAATGACAAATTTGATTCAATTTACTCGTAACATTAACTTTCATGTCCCGTAAAAAATAACACGTTAAAAGTCAATTGAATCAAATTGACCACTTGAAGAACTCAACTAAGATTTTTTCAACTTAAAAGACCAAATTAAAGGTGGATGGCAACTTAGAAAACACTTGCGTAATTTTGACTACTATTATTAGATTGTATGAACGGCCTGAAATTCAAATCCTTTAGAAGTGTTGGTCTCAAAATTCTCTTCTACTCTAGCAGCTCCTCTTCAATAGCTTTTGACTACATCCAAGTAATGAAAAGAAACACATGGGAGAGCCATGCACACTTACCAACTAAATTATGCATCCACTAAAAGCCGGTGCATGTACACGCAGTATAAGCACAGCATGAGAGAATTCTTGAGGTAAATATATGTGCATGTGAACTGCCAAATAAGAAAGCGGGCTTACAATTTTTAGAATGGCACTGGCATTATATACAGGAGGACATTGTGTGTAAAACCATTTTTAGCGTCTTGGTTCGCCCAAACCCAAAGGAAGATACCTAGAATGATACTAAGTTGCAGCATAATAAACTTCAGACAGCCATAAGTATATTCTATCCTTGTTGCGGTATCATCCATATTACAACAATTTTACTCGGTTGTTTTTATTATTTAAATGTATTGAAATCTACATTGTAAACCCCCACAATTGTATAAATATTTTTTAGTAGTCGGCACATATGTTTAGAATATAAAATTTGTACATTCCCCTCACTTAAATTTCTAGCTACGCACCTGATAGAACCTATTTCGGTGTCCCTTGAAATTAAATAAAGCTGATTATCAGAATCAGTAAAATGAAAAGATCTCTGGATGCCATATTTTCATGTTGATTGTTCTATTTATTTCATGAATAATTTAAGCATGTTTCATATAAATGTGTGAACCAAGTAGATGACTTGATTTGGAATAGTAAAAAGTTTGAAGCTTATGGTTGAAGCAGGAAACTAACCCGTCCAATCTGTTGTGTCTGGACTTTGAGTTGCTAGTTTTCAACCCAACAAATAAATGAGAATTTTCACTTTTTAGCTCTGCTGGTTGAAACCCAATCCGTTTGGGCCAAGCCCGCATGTTTACCACGTCTAACTAACTAGACAAAAGATGAATGTTGTTGAGTTTGGCAGCAGAAAGCGAAAATGATTAATCAGCTATGGCAATAAATATGAAAAACAAAAATTAGAGTAAGTGCATTGTAAGACCCTTGAGACCAATGTTGAAAATGTCTAGTTCATTTAAATTTTTGATTGAAATATAGATTGCATCTCAAAGATTACATGTCAGATTACTGTCATATCCTAAACTTCAAAAAGTGTCCATTTGCACCCACTAATTATAGCTGATGTGCTAAGTTGCACACTCTGAAGTTTTATCTGGTCAAATATAAGCGGAATCACCGATTTTTCAATACAAAACGAATACATAATGAAAATATAAAACATAACATAAAAATAAAGTCTAAAATTAAATTATTTAACAAAGCTAGTTTTGTTAAAACTAGGGTTGTAAACGGATGTATACGAATCCAGATCCAGTGGTATCTGCATTTGTATTCGAAAAACTAATTCCTTATTCGTATTCGTATATGTTATTTGGTGAATTTTAAAAATATTCAATATTCGAAATAATATCTAAATACGAATAATATTCGTTTTCGTTTATTTTATTCGAACGAACAAATTATTTAAATATTCGGGTATCCAAATTCGTTTATTAGTTACTTAATAAATAATTTATCCAAATTATTTACAAAAATTAAAAGAAAAAATTAAATAATTACTCATTACTATTCCATCATTGGTCATAAAAATCAATCATAATTTTAATATTTTAAAGAAAGTATCAAATTAACCATATTTTCAATGAAAGATAATACTAATTTAGCATCCCCTCTTATTCTTGCACGCAATTTTAAAAATAAAATATTTATAACAAACTAATTATTATAATTTTGTTCTTACAGTATATAATTTTCTTGTTAAATGATACATTTTAGATATTTTACACTTTACAATAGTAAAAATACATTAATTAAAATTAAATGAATTTATTTTAGTTTTTAATATTATATTAAAGTGTTATTTTCTATTTTCTAAAAGTGAAATGATATATTTTAAAAATAATTTTCGTATGATAGTAAAAACTAATTATTATATATGTTAAGGAAATTTATTTGAAAATATTATATTTACTTAATATATGATGATTGATAATTAAATTACTCACACACACAAAAGTTATTTGGATAAGAATTTTAGATACAGATACAAATCCAAATATCGGATATCTGCTATTCGTTGAATATATTTATCGTAAGATGTTAAACAAATACAACTATGTCTATATCTGTGTTCATATCTGTTTATTTACAGCCTTAAAATTGAATACGAATATATCCATTTTGTTTCTAATACGAATAATAACTATTTTTTTCGAATACAGATGCAGACATATCCAAAATTTTCAGTTACCATTTACAGCCCAAGTTAAAACCTCCCTATCTCTACTTTGATGCACACTCCACACTCCACACTTCATTTCATTTTCTATTAAAAGTATCATCCAAGTTCCAAAATTTCGTTCAAAAATGGATGCTCAACCCTTATGTCCACCACTCAATCATTGTCTTCTAAAAACCCGTCCTTGTCAGTGTATCCAATGAGCCATCCCCAACGGCGTACCCACAACCCATCTCTCAAACCCTAGGTCCTTGGTCCTCGAGTTCTGAAAATCCCAAATTTGGGTAGTGCAGTTGCTGAAAGTAGAGGAAAATAAATCGGCGTGGCACGGGTTGCAAGAAGAAATTAGTACATGCAGTAAGTGTGCCTTTTAAATATATGGGCACCGATGGTATCGTCCTAGGAAGAGGAGAAGGAGTTGCCATTGATCGGGTTGTGGTCAATGGAATGTGTTTCATTGGTGTGCTCGTGGGGGGAGCGTATATGGTTAGCACTTAGTATCTTCCTTAATTAAGAAGATGAAATTTATTTTTGATATATTTTTGTTTGAGATATTCTTTGTGTTGTTTGTATGAAAAGGGAAGTAAATACAGGGATTGTATGGTGATTGATTCAATGGCATATTTGTTTGAGAAGATCTATCGAGAGATGTTCGAATTTGTTTGTAAAGATAAAGCAATTTTTTGTTTAGAAAATACTAGGTTGTTTGAAATTTTTGTTTTGTTTGAGAAGATTTAATGAGAGATGTTCAAATTTTAGTTTTTTATTTATTTATTTGTATTATTTATTAGTTTTATATTGAAAAATATATCTTCCAATCACATTTGACCAGATAAAAGTTCAGAGTGTGCAACCTAGCACGTCAATTATAATTGGAGGATTTAAGGAGACGTCTTTTGAAGTTGAAGTTTGGGGTGTCATAGTGCTATGACATGTAAACTTTGAGACATAATCTGTATTTTAGTCTAAATTTTTTATCCATATTACAACATGAACAATATTTACAAAATAGTTGAAGCATATATTTAGTTACAATAACAATCAATACTTAAAATTTATTTTATTAATACACTGTAAAACATTAAAAAGCGTTAGCCTCTTTAGTCGTTCTTGAACTTATCACCATATTCATGATTTCTCCCCAAACATTTGTTTTCTGTGTGTTTGGTCCCTAAAATCTTTGTAAATTTGGTGTAATTTGGTGTACATTTCCATGAAATGTACACCACGTCTAGATGTAGCAGAAGATTTAATTCTCTTTAGAATAATATTGCTTATCTTCAAATCCATCCAAACAACATATTAAACCACTAACCCAATAACATTTTTTTAGGTCATCTTACCTCACTACAAGCTGACCCAAAATGTCATGATTGACGTTACTATTGTTAGTAACTTAATTTCTTATAAACAAACAAATGTTTCTAACATGTTTATGTTATTATGAGGGATAAAATCATCCCTCCACTTCCATTCATATTTCACTTTTTCCTTAATATTACCTTGCCCGCCACCACCACCTTCACTGGCGACATGACGAATCCTTGATTTCTCCTCTTTAGTATTCCACTAGCTTGAGAGTGCAATCTTTGAACCTAGTTGAGATTCGCTCAAAAAAGTATCCAAAGAAGCACAAGTTTTCACAACCAACATAACTGGATCTTAAAAGTTTAAAATCAAATGAAACATGGTTTGAACTTTTATTTTCTTCCACCACCATGAACTCCTTTTTGTTCCTCTCTCGTGATCTATGTTGTGAGAAAGACAAATGTTTATGTAGGAGGATGATGGTAGTAAATCTCTTTAATTTTGGATTTTTTTTATTGGGGTGCCTAAGTGAAGAAATGACCAAATTTTTTGCTTATGGGGGCCAAAATCGTCCATCTCGCGAGCTTCCATGAAATGTACACCACGTCTAGATGTAGTAGAAGATTTAATTCTCTTTAGAATAATATTGCTTCTCTTCAAATCCATCCAAACAAGCTATTAAACCACTAACCCAATAGCATTTTCTTGAGTCATCTTACCTCATTACAAGCTCACCCAAAATATCATGATTGATGGTACTATTGTTAGTAACTTAATTCCTTATAGATAGACAAATGTTTCTCACATGTTTCTGTTATTCCCAAAAGGCACAAAGAGATCTAGAAGGGGGGATGGGGGTTAAATAGATTCTTTTAAAAATCTCAAATTGAAAGTTTTTACCCAATTAATTAATTAGTTAACATATTTGAGTTATATACAACGGAATATTGGTTTTTGAAAATTCTTTTAAAGATAAAATAAAATATCACAATTCTAAATTTAGTGATATAATATGGAAAGAAGGCTCAATTGATATTGCAATTATAAGTTAGTTAATAAAGTAATGAAGAGACACAATAATTTTTAAGAAGTTCGGAGCCTAAAATATTACTAGTTCTCTTTTCCATTTTAAGAGTATGGATGATCCACTAAGGATGATGGTTATTGAAACTAGGTTCACTAAGAACCAATTACAACAATTTGAATCACTAAGAAACATGCAAGATACTAAGTCTTGATAAGTCGATAAGACTTAATAAGTCACTCAGACTTAGGTGGTGTTTGATTGCATCTTAAAGCATTTTAACAGTATACTATCTCATTCGCTAAGAGGCTTGAAATTGCTTGGTAAAAAAATATCCCTCTTAAAACCTCTAAATCAGTAAGATGGAAAATGAAGTCTAAATTATTAAGAGTTGTCTCTTAATGAAAATTTTAAATCTATGGATAAAAATAGTCTCAATCTCAATAAATATCATACTCCATCAATTTTAAATTTTTAGATGATTATTGATTTTTAAAAAGTCAATTTGAGATATTTTTAAATTTAAAATTGAGATGATTAAAAATTATGAAATAATAAATCTTACAATGAGTATTAGTTTTTTGATATTTTTCAATATTCATCATCCTATAAACTAAAATTAAAGAAATTCATGTCAGTTATGAGTTTAAAAATATTTTAAATTGACTTTATGAAGTTAATAATGATCTTATATTTGAAACGGAGAAAATATAATTCTTCTTTTTGTTCTATTAAACTTGACATATTTTTTTTTATCTAATGTAATAGTCATCATAATATACATTATTCCTATAAAAAATCGGTGATTTGTTTAATATTTATTTACTAGAGTACATAATTTTCTTTTATATAAATACATTCAACAATAATATTCACTTTGTTTTATTAAACTAAATATTTAAAATTATCAAATAAAATTTTTAGATAACGCAGAGGGTTAAAATGGTAAAATAGTGTTATTCGGATACTTTCAAATTTTTTTTATCAAACAGTATTTCTTTATTCAGATACAATTCTAGACAAATGTTCTACATTATTCAGATATCTAAAATTTTCAAATCTTAACATTAAATTTTATCAAACACAACCTTAATTTCACATAGAGAATTAATTCACTCATAATCAAACAAGTCATTAAGACTTGTCTTAATAAGATCACTACGATCTTGAAAGGGTGGTTTGAATGTTGTTTGGGGTGATGCTAAGTGACTTTGAGTTCTTCTCTAAATAACTTAGCAGCTTAATCGATTTCTCTGGAAAAAAACGTAGAGTGGAGTTTTAGATCGTAGAGTGGAGTTTTTCAGAACACTTGAGCTTTTCGCTTTTTAATCCTTTTTAATCGACCATTACTCTGTTATGTCAGAAGAGGCATTACTTTTATAGATTTTCTTTAAAATCTTCCCATTAGAAGTTACTTTTTTTCCACTGTGAGCAGAAGTCTTTTGACTTTGACTTGTAAAGTCTATTGGAGTTGCCCCTAAAGTTAATTTTGTCAGTTTTGTAGTAATAGGTGCATCCAGACTCTAAATATAGCTGTAACGCCCCGAGATCCCGACCTTCCTTAATTCTATCCATTTATATCTGGATTACATAATCATTAACTTTAAATCATTTTATATAATCATAAAATACTTTCACGGCGATCTCGTGCGTTAAACTTAACCTTTAATCATTTAATACATTTTTAATTAACCATAAATGCGGTCCATATTTTATTTATTTATTTATTATTACTTACAATCAATACTTGCCTCAGGATCGCAACGTTCACTTATTCTTCACTAGAACTTAGGTCAAACATTATCAAATTATGACATAGTCTATTATAATTTCATAATCAAATATATATCATGATTTATATAACCTGTAATTAAAATTTCTCCATAAACCATTCATACATGGCCCTGTTTAACTGTACCAGTACTGTATCTGATCCTGTTCATATATACCTGTTCACATATATCTATATCATACACATCTCATTCCATACATCTATACCATATATGCGAGTTTTATTACATGTAGACTAAACTAACATCATTATTACAATCACATTTTCTCAATATATATAACTTAACCAACTATTACATAACTTGCACATAAACCAATTTACATTCGTATACTATACATATACCTTTCACCATTTACATATATCAAATTTGCTTCCCGCATATCCATACATTCCTATTCCTTTACCTTAACTTAAATGGAACATCTGGCCTTTACGTACTTTACCTGAAATGTTAGTTTATAGCAAGAATGAGCATAAAGCTCAGCAAGTTAATTAGTTAACACTTTACATGCTTACAGTTTATATCAATGCGCCATGCATCCTTTACTTTATCATGCTATGCTTAATGTCACATAATTCATTTAACAGTTAGATCACGTAATGGCACAGAGTGCACATCTCAATTGTCACATAGTTCATGTAGTATAATTAGAACACTTAAGTCTGAAGAACTTGCCTGGTTAGCATTTAATTACACTTAACCTTTACTGCGTCGCTTGTCCTTTATATCATCCCATGCATCGGTTTGCCACATCGAGCATTATCTGTAAACATACAATCTATATTCATCATTATAGGATCATAACTTAATAATCTTTGTTAAACTCAAACCATAATTACATAATCATTAATCTCTATTCATATCACATGTGATGTATTATACCTTATGTAGGTTAATAATACATCATAGCTTGCTCCCAACCTTTTACCTAACCCATAACATGGTTTGACTTAGCTTTATGCACGTTATATTATGCCATTTGTCATTCCATTATACCTTAACATCCTTTATTTTGATTATTCTTTATCTATTTAGGGCTTACATAACCTATTCTTATCATTCCATATCAAAATATAGCTTTTTGGAAGCTTAAAAAAATTTCAAAAACAGAGCAACTTCGCCCCAGCGCCGCCAGAGCTCACTGGCCGTGAAATTGGCTTAGCTATGAACAGTACATTTGGGCCCCAGCGCAATGTTTAGTACAAAACATTGCGCAGGGGCGTAATGTTCAGAATCAGAAATTCTAATTTTTGTACTACCTTTGCCGATTTTTAACTCATTCGTCTTACATCCAATTGAGCTCAAATTTGGACCACATCTAGACCTTACTACCTAGTATTTTACAAAAATATTACTTGCCTCATTTGGATCTTTAAAATCATTGATACATTAGCCCATAGAAGGGCTATTCAAAACATTTCCAACATTTAAGAAAAATTTTAACTTTCAAACTCAATTTTTCCACTTTGTGATTTTTTGGCCATTTGCTTCAAAACTCAATTCTAACACTTGACAAAGTTCACATAGGTCAAATGTGACATATCTAGGCCTTTCAAATCATTAAATTATACCCGAGACGGGTTTTGTCAATAAAAAATCGTTTAGGGTTGAAACGATCATTTTTGATCGTTCGAATTTCATTTTCATTCAAATTTCCATCCGTTGATTACCAAATCAATGTATACATGTGCCATAACATAAAACCAACTTATTTGACTTCATTTCACTTTTAATTTTTCAAAATTGCCAAAAATACACTTTGACGACATTATTTTCAAAATTTTCAAACTCTTTCATGTTCAAAACTTAGGCTATTCTTGGCCCCTTATTGCAAAACTTAATTCTAACACATCCTCTATCACATATAGCACATATTTAACTTACATGGACCTTCAAGTCATTTAAATCTTTTCATTTGAATTCATTTTTTCCAAATGGTTCGTTTTGGTCGTCGACGAACGTTTTAAAACGTTTAAAAACTTCAATTGTCGCCATACGAATCGAATGACTTCCAAATCATTTCAAACACATATATTAATATCAAACTTAGCTTTTTGGCCTCGTTTGATCATCAATTATACAAAATGGCCAAAGTTCACATATTAGTGGCATTTTTGCTAACTTAACAAATTCTAATCTTAAACTCAACTTGACTTCTTAAACTCAACACACCACATAGGCATTCACATACACCTTTAACAACTTTGTAAGTCCACATAACTTCTATATGCACGTTCTAATGCATTTTACAGATTATGATTTGGTCTATAGGCAAATTATAGCCTAGTATTGTAACTTCCTTTGCAAAAACATACTTTTCAACCTTTCATTCACCTTTTTTTGCTATCTATCATGAAATCTTACATGAATCAAACATGTTCAACCTCTCTTACTAGGTTTTCATCAAATCTAGCAACATATAACATACGATCATGGCTTAAATCATAGTTTATAACTTGAATATACACATGAATAGTGTACCACCTTTACAAATACATTTCTTATGCTTAGGGTTTCAACATAACTCACTTATATAGCACATAAATCACATAATCTACACATCTAGCCAAAGATATATGCATGGCTTCTCTTATTCTTGAATTTAAACACATGAACCTCAAAGTTTATAACTTAAACTTTGTTATACCTTCTTGAGCTTGTCTTCCTTCTAGCTATAAACTTCCTTAAAGATAGAAACTTCACTTTAATGGCTTGATTTCCTTCTCTTGGACATCTTTTCTTGAAATATTTCATGGCTTTGGCAACCCTAGACTTTCTTCTTCTCTTTTCTCCCTTAGCTTCGAACTTGGATGGTGAAATGAAATAATACAATTGATACTTGCAATTGATATACATACATATATTGTATACAACAATCCAACACTTAACTCAGCCTAGTTAAGCTTAACCATGCATGGTTAGGGATATTCTTGTCAATTCACATTGCTAATCATGGCTAGCTTGGTCATTGCACCATTTAAGGACATCAATGTCATTTTTCAAATTACCAAGGGTACTTTAGTCATTATTCCATTTTCCTAGAGAATTAAATCTCCAATAAATCATATATTAATTATTTTCAATCCATTTCAATTCCATTTTGATCCAAACTTGTTTCATCATAACTGAATTTTATTCCTCATCAATATAATCCATACTTGGCCTGTCCCATAACACTTATCGCATTTCAAAATTATTGAATTCATTAATTAACTCTAATCATCATATAAACGCAATTTACATAACATTTCATCCTTAACTTTCTACGAACCACCTTCGGTTCCACGCTTCATAAATTTCACTTTCCACCATCTCAATATAGTCGAACATTCATTTTTTTTCCATAAACCGCTTCCTCGTGAAGTGAACTTCAACCGGATTACCAAAATTCATCATCATTTATCCTTATAAGCTCATAGTACCTCCATTACAACTTTTATGTTCCTTAACATAGTTATTTCACAAATATATGCCAATTCAATTTATACTTGTATACCAAATTCCTTCTATTCCTTCTCGGGGGTATTCCATTATGCATTTAGATAGTGTACACATGATTATCTTATTTCAATCAATAATATCAATTTCCTAATAACTTTCAAATATTCAAAGATCATTAATCTTATTATTCCTGTCACCTAGCTTTTCAAGGTCTATATATTAAGCTTGTTATTAATTTTCATAACTTAAGCTTAATTTACATAGGCTTCCTTCATTTCCATTATTCTATAACTTTAAATATTTCTTTCTTTATCCAATCATATATATATACACATATTTAATCAACCACATAGGTCCTTACTAGCACATTGATCACATAATAGTTCATATTTAATCACATATTAATACATCATAGCCTTCTAGCCCAGGTTTTAATCTTCTAACCTTTACTTAAATAATCAAATTCTTATTTAAAATCCTGTAAATTTTGGGATGTCACAATAGCCGTTTGAATACAGCTCTGATTTGACTTCTATGCTTTTCGTCAAAACACTCAAGTATCTTCTTAAGGGTTGTGTGTTAAAGTATATTCTGATCTTTATTGTAGATATGCGAATAACATGTTAGGAGTTGCACTCTACAATTTTGGTTGTGACAAATCATAGAGTCAATCCTTAGATAATGTTCACTTTACGTTTCTGGTGGCTCTGTGATTTTGCTCTATGTCTAGTATGTCTCTAGGATCTCAGAGTTCCTTCAGTCTACACTACAATTTTGTGTCATTCTACCATCTCAGAGTTCCTTTGCTTCACTCTGCGATCATAGAGTGCCTTCACTTTCTGCTCGACAACTCTGTCAGATTACCTTAGTTCAGTCTACAATCTCAAAGTAACTAAGTCTTCTGCTTTGTGATCTTGGACAGCTTGACTATAACTTTCCTAACTTTAAAAAATGGATAAACCTAACAAATTTGATCCCTAAGCCATTTTACACATAAAAAATGGATAAACCTAACAAGGATTGTATAATTACTTGTTCATTACAAATATACATTAAGTTTATATGTCATTATTAAATCAAATAATTGATAAACATAAATGCACTAACAATCTCCCATATATGATGATGAAAAACAAGTAATTTCGACAATCATTAATTACTCTAATAAAAGACAATACAAAATTTAAATGTCTTAAATACAGTAAGAAGCTGTATTGTTAAAAAGAATTATGAATTTTTTATTGATGATAAAAAAATGTTTACAAATGAATACAATAATTATTACAAGTATTACAAAATAATAAAATCTTTTCTTCTGTTACTACTAGGTTTCTTGATCATAGAACAACTTTTAAAAGAAATATTTTTCTTTTCATCTGTAACTCTCCTATCATACTGCCTCATTCTTTCTTCCTCTTTCTACTTAATCTGTTTATACGTCTCTGGTAGGCCGAGAAGAGGAGGAATTCTTTGATCTTCCCTATAATATGCACCACTTGAAGATTCCGATTGTCGTACTAGGGGTCATTAATTGTAGGGGCCCTTCTGTCAGTGAATGAAACTCAACTAGATGATCCAGGCTAGATAGAAGGTTGAGATAGGGTAATAACTTGTGTGACAGATGCAATAGGAGGATGAAGAGTCGTTGATTGTTGAACTCTATGTAGCTGACTCTTCTCCCCCTTTTTGGCAGCATCATTCCAAAGTTAATTGACTTCTTCAGTCAGCTCCTTAATGGTTTGAACTATTTTCTCTAGTTATTTTTTGCATAATGGTCACCTCCTTTTGAAGATCATCATGCTTCTTGCTAGCACGTTCTCTTTCTTGGTGCACCATAATCATAATAATGTCTGTCCTTTCAAGAGATTTGGTGACAACATCTTTGATCTCAAGATTTTACTTGCTCGTGTCGAAGACCTTATTAGATATATTCTTTATTGAGTTTGCTTTTGTATCTTACAAAAGCTTAACAAGTCCTACATTGTTCTTCATTTCCTCTAGATAGATTTTGTCCCTCTTCTTTAGGTTTTGTTTAATGATGTCTGCGAAGTCCTTCACACGCATGCTAAATCTCTCTAACATTTGAGCAAGAACCTTCATAGCTTCCTTGGCGACATGAATTAGACTTTTCTTTACCCCTTCAGTTGTACTTTAAAAGGCAGTACTAAAGTCTTTAACCACTTTATCGAGCATACGTGCATTATGTGTCTTTGAAGGGATGAAGAACGTTTGGAAGAATAGCTTGTTGAGGGCATCTTCTATCTCTTGTATGTCCACAATATTGATTCTTTAAAAAAATGGATCAATAAACGATAATATAAGGTCAATATAAGTGTTTAGATTAAAGGTTGTGTAATATCCCAAATATTTTTAAACTAGTTCATATAATCTTAAACGATTATATAAAGGTTGTTAATTAAAAGCCCATTTATAACTAAAATTAATTCCTTAGAACAATTGTTAGGGTATCCATTAAATTAAGTAAAGACCTAAAACGACTCGTAAATACGATTCGTATACGATTAAATGTTAAACTTTTAACCTAAACAATGTGTTATGTGATTAATAAAGCTTGAATTATGTTTTAAAAATGTGTTATGTGATATCTATATGTAGGATTTTATGTTTTAGCTTAATATGTTTTGACTTTGTTTTATAGGAATTGGAATAAAGGTTTAGTGGATCGAAGTTTGGAGTTGTTGTGGTTGCATTTTCAGCTTGCTAATTATACAATAGTCACTTCAAGCCTAATTTCAACCATGATATAATTGGAGTTTGTCAAATCCTAAAATATGAAAGTTGTAGATCTACTTCTCAGATTTCCAGAACATATTAGATCATCTCAATCGGAGTTTGTATGAGAAAGTTATGGCTGTTTGACCAGAGGACGTCAGTGCAGAAAATGGGTCAGCGATGGAGGCGCTGATACTAGTATTATTCCAGAGCTGGCATCGTTGGTTGCAGTGTGTTGAGCGCCGGCAGTGCTCCAAACAGCGCTGGGTGATGGGCCAGACTTGGTTTTGACGCGTATTTTATGGTTTTTGACTCAGATTTATATAATAACAAATACACGCAAGTATACATGGTCAATCAAGTAATAAAGTAGTAAAAAAAATGTCGAACCCACAGGAAACAGATAACAATTATCCTAATTATCACGCAAATATCAATTTTAATCTAATTTAAACGAATACCAATTTTAAGTATGAAAATATTAAGTTAAAAACTAGTTAACAAGAATTGATTATTAGATACTTAAAAGCTTAGGATTACAACTTCCCCAATTGATCACAATAATCTCTTTACCCTATTTTCAATTAATTAATTATCATGAGTTGTTAACGGAGAATTTCGATCTATTTATTAACTTTGTTCAATAATTAATAAAAAGATCTAATCCAATTACCTTGCTACCATTTGTGCAATATAAACTTGAACTAGACTCATTAAGAACAAACTCTCAACCAAATTACATATGGCACATAAATATTTTCATCCAATGCACTATTATGCTATTCTCTTAAAAAGAATCAACAATTTCATGTGTCATTATACCAAGATCTATTCTTAAACTTCCTTTTCAAATTTCATCTAAGAATTTAGATAATTGTTGATCAGACAATTATAAATTAATGCAAGATATAATAAATAATCCAAACAGATTAATTAAATAAAAATAAGATGAATCAATTAAAGCTCTGCAATTGCTTCCATTGAAATCCTAAATAAAAGTTTAGTCCATCACTGAAGAAGAAATCAATTCCATAAAATAATAATTAATCCACATCGTAAAGTTATAAAAATTAAAGAAAAGAAGAGATAAAAAATCTTATTCTTGTAGCGCGTTCTTTAATCTCTGCCTTCAATTCTTGGTCCTTCACGTTGAATCCTTCTTCAAATCTTCAATTAATCCTTATTCTAATTATATTTCTAACTATGATAGATCTATGTTAGTTCTCTTAATTCTATGTTAGACTCCCTTAACATATGTATTTTAACATATATTTATAGGTTACATATCAAATCTATAGCATTAGAAGGAACCCCAATCTAATTTGGAGTCAAAAACCATCAAAAACACGTCAAAACCAAGTCTGGCCCGTCACCCAGCGCTGTCTGAAGCACTATTAGTGCTCAACACACCGCAACCAACGCTGCCAGCTCTGGAATAGTACTAGTATCAGCACCTCCAGCGTTAACCCATTTTCTGCACTGACGTCCTCTGGTCAAACAACCATAACTTCCTCATACAAACTCCGATTGAGATGATCTAATATGTTATGGAAAGATGAGAAATAGATCTACAACTTTCATATTTTAGGATTTGACAAATTCCAACTATCAAGGTTGAAATTAGGCTTGAAGTGACTGATGTAATATCCCGGATATTTCACAAGATTTTTAAATAAGGTCTTGATGATAAAATAAAGGTTGAGGTTAAAACCTAGATTTGGAGAAGTAAAAGTTGTAGAAAAGTGAGTAAACATTTGACCCTAATCTTGGTGTTATGATTTAAAATGTGAGTGAATATAGGTTTTTATATTTTAAAACCTAGAATTTGATTATATGCATACTTGGAGGTATATGAATAATAAGGTAATATGATACCTTTAAAGCTCGGTGCTTGTATTTGACTGAAAGAGTTTATGCAAGAAATTATAATATGATGTATGTAGAAATTTATTAAAGAAATAAATTTTAGTTAGTGAGATATTTTATTTTAAGTTAACGTGAATGTGTATATGTATAGATATATATATACTTGAAAGTGCGCTAATTATATTTTTAGCCGATTGTGATAAATGATTAATGGAATTAATCATCAAGAATAAGGGAAAGCTTAATATATTAATTAAGTAAGCGTCTGAAAGTTAAACCTTGAATGGTAATTAAGATAGCCCAAAATTAGTAAATTGGGACGGGATAAGCTAGGTTTTGTGGTGCCAATTAAGCATAAGCCAAACCTAGTAACCAAGTGTTAGAAATTTATATAATAGTCTAAAATGGATTAAGGATTTTGTGTTAATATCTTAACACATTAATTGGGCTAAGTGGATAAATAATGCAATGGCAAATTATTGTATGTGTTGAAATTGAAGGAATAAATAAATATATATAAGTGATATATTTATTTATTAGCCAAACAAGAAAAGAAATAATTATTTTTGAAATAAAAAGGAAAGCCAAGAAAGATTTTGAGTTACCTTGTAAGCTTGGAAATTAAGTCCCAAACAAGAGTTAAAAAACGAGTGGGCTAAGTCACGAAATAAATAATTGAGGCCCAAATTAAGTTTTAGTAACTATCTTTCTTACAAGTTTTGTGTGGCAAATTAAAATGATGCCCAAGTATTTTGATAGTACAAGAGGTAATTAAATTACTAATTAAACAAGCCAATTTAGGTAATTGTTTGTAAGTGTTGTATGGTGGCTCAAGTTATTTAACTAGTAAACTTGTGTCAAGCCAAGTGAATTTATTTTTAGTCCAAATGTTGATATAACATGTGGGACCTAGGAATATGTTACCTATATATATATATATATATATATATATATATATATATTTATATATAAAGAGCAAATAAAATAAAAATGAAGTGTGACAATTCAATTCATGATTAATTGAATTAATTAAATAAGTCTAAATTAAATTCTTATTTTGTGTAGAGAGGCCCAAAAATATTATTTTGTTACCCAATTTAAATATTGGTATAGCATATGAGATCCACATGCATAATTTTATATGTGAGTAGTAAATCCAAGTGGATATTGTTATGATCAATTTAACAAATAAGTGGGTGACAATATGCTAAGTTAGATAAATTTATTTATTAGTCCAAGAACTTAATTAATGGACTAGTTTTGTGTGTAAGTTAAACAAACCCAATAATTTAATTATGTAGTGGACTTGTAAATTTTGTTATGAGATTTATGTCAATTAAATTTAGCTAGCCATTACTTGATTTATTATACAAGAAATTGCTAGTAGGGGTGGTAGCCCAATGTTTTAAAATTTAATTGAGCCCAATAGGAACTTTAATTAGTAGCCAAACATGACCCACTTGGAGAATTAATGAAAAGTCAAAAGGTGTGGTCAAGATAGCTACTAATTGTCATTTTAAAAAAAAAAAAGAATGGATATGAAGTGAGAAAGAGAGAGATTACGGATGGAAGGGGGGAGGACCACATGGGTCCCATGAAATCCTAAGTTGTAATTTTCCTATTGGCTAAGCAAGTGCTAGTAATCTAAAAAGATAAGGGATAAGGATATCATGTATTAATTTATTGATAATTACATAGATATTTGCTTGTATGGGTAACTTTCGGGTGGGCTTGTTCTAACTGAGTCTAGCATTTGGCCAAGCTTGTAAGCTTCATTATGAAAGAAAGAGAGCAAGCTCACGGTAAGAAAAGGAAGAGAGAGAGAGAGAAGGTCCGACGGTTGTGAAAGAAAAAGAAGGAAGATGAAAGCTTTTGGGTAACAAGGATCAAAGAAAAAGGATCAACCATATCATCCTTTCATCTAACAAGAAGAAGATTATTGAAGGTTTAAAAGTTTCTAAACCTTAAACTATTTTTATTTTATAGTTTATGTTTAAGCTCTTTGGTTGTGGGAATTGGATTTTGATGGAACCAAGTAGGGTTCGAAGAGATAAGGAAGGATGTCTTGATGGAGATTATGTGTATTTATATGTGTGTCTATGTAAATGTATGATCAAAATATATTTTCAAGGATAAAAATGTGTTTTGATGATTTAAGAACTATTTTAAAGATCTTTGTTTAGATCTATGGTTCATATGTTAATATATGTGTGTTGGTATGTGATATACTTATGTGACATTAAATGATCTAAAAAGAATGATCAAAAAGTGTGTTTTTAAAACAAAAATCGTCACTTTAGAAAGCTAGAAATGTATTCTGTTTCAATCCAGACAGTCAATACCCGACTGTTTTAGTGTCTGCTTTGCTTCTGTAGTTAAACCAGACAGTTAAAGACTGTCTGTTTTGGTTCCTGTGTCATTTTGTACTAATCCAGACAGGCAAAGGTCGTCTGCTTAGTGTCTGGATTAGTTAAAAATGTGGGATCAAGGTTTGTTATGAAATTTGTTAGTAAGCAGACAAACAAATTATTTGTTTTGAGACTGTCTGTTTTAGTCTAATTCACGTATACACGAATTTGTTAGTAAACAGACGGGGTAAACTATCTGCTTAGTATATGATCTTGATTGTTTTAGTTTTGTAAGTAAGCAGACAAGCAAGGCTATTCCTTTGGGGTGTCTGCTTTAGTTTTGTGAAGGAATAGATAGATAAAGGCTGTCTATTTGAGTGCTTGGTTTAATATGTCATTAAGAAACAAAAAGATTAGGTCATGTTTTGGACTGTAGAGCAATTTGTGCTCGTTGGACAGTTAAGTTAAGCAGAACCCAATCGGGTATTAACTAAACTAATGTTTTAGTTAATAAAACGAGCTTATAAAAGTTTTAAAGACTTGTAAAGCAAACTAGTCAGAAGTCATAGTGGAAAGATATTTAAATAGATATAATGTAATATATCATATGTGATAACTAACGTGTAAACCAACATTAATAAATGTAGGTCATACAAGAAACGCAGGGCGTTAGCGTAAGCCGGATAAGAGATCCAGGTAAGTCTTTCAGTACTTTCTTCTATGTGTTACATGTTTTTATGTGTAAACATGAGTTATGTGCCTTTGTGCAACAATGTGTGGTAAATGGTTGATGTTCATTAAATGATAATAGATGCATGGTCTATATTGAACTGTTTGATATGTTAAATGCTATGCATGAAAAGCATGAAGCATAAATTTAAATGCAAAGCATGAAGTTCATAAGATATGTATAAATTGCAAAGCATAAGATGCATAAAGCATGATAACATGTTGTTATGTGCTATGTGATTAACTGCTGGACTTGCTGAGCTTTCGTGCTCACCCTTGCATAAACTAATATTTTCAGCGAAGTACGGGAAGGCCGGATGCTTCGATAAAGCAAAAGAGTAAGCAAGGGTTTTTGCTTAGATGCAAATGAAGAGTAATTCTTTGTATTATTAAATTGGGCGATGTGGCATATATGTTATACTAATGTAAGCCTGATAAGGTAGAGGGTAGTTTGACACTTTTATTATTGGTGTTAAACTTTGCCATCTGAAATGTCTTAATTATATATTGTGCAAGCCGTTGAGGTAGCTATATTGATTGAGATGGTAAAAGTTATAAAACTTATAATAGTTCATATAACTTGTGAATAAGTTTGACGAGCGTTGATAATAACGAACTCGAGAGACAAGAGAATATTTTGTATAACAGAAAGACTTAAGATCAAACGATGAGGTATTAATTACTCAAAATTGGTAATTTAAACAAATCATAATATATATGATTTTGTGAGTTAAGAAAATAGGTAAATGTTGAAATTCTAAAACGAATCGATATTGTAAGTTTTACTTAAACAGAGTTAATAAGTTGTGTAGTTAGCAATGGTTGCTAACCTTCGTGATTGAGTTGTTGTATTCTTACAAAGGTTAATACATTGGATTTATGTAAAGATATTTTGTAATAATTTTAATTACTTATTGTCGTTAAGTTGTATTTATTAAGTTAAATGTTGGCATCCAAGGTTTAGAGTAAAGACCAAGGAACAAGAAATGATTAATGACTTAACAGGATTAAAATTATAAATTGGTAATAACTTTGCCATTGGGATTAATAATGGATATCAAGTTTGTAAATATGATTAGAGATAATAATATCCCTTAGATGTAAAATTTTTGGGATACTGATATTGTTGTATTGTTCTTGGTTGAAGACCATGTAATTAAAATAAAAGATGAACCTGCGTTCGACGAGTGCTAAAATTATTGGACTTGATTGGATAGTAAAAGTCAAGGTATAATTATAATGGCTTATTGTTGGAGTGTGAGTTTTTGTGTACTCACAATTATTATGGTAAACTGATCATGATATATATGATCTTGAGGTCAAGGAAACGATTGTAAAGATTTCGATTCGGGGGAAATAAAGAAGATTTTAATAATTTTTAAATAAACTAGTTTTATCAATTATTTTATTGAGTTTTAACAACATTAAATTATCTAATGCTATGGTTTTTCAGAGAAGGTCGTGGTTGACGACCGGGGGTCGCCCGTGGCAAAGTAAGGGGACGACCGGGGCGTCACAACTAATGCATAATTGGCAAGCTGAAAATGCAACCACAACAACTCCAAACTTCGATCCACCAACCCTTTATTCAAATTCCTACAAAACAAAGTCAAAACACATTAAGCTAACATAACACCCTTAAAAATAATATAAAACACTTAAGAACTCACAAATTATTAAGTTAAATGGTAGTCAATACATATATAACACTCACTTATCATTTTGGTTCAAGTAGTTAACCTTAACAATTATTAAAATTAAGAAGTTAATTTAAGGATAAAACCTAAATTGGAAAAAAGTTAAAACCTAAACCCTAATTTTCAAACCCAAAGGGATAAATCCTAGAAAATAACCTAGGCTTCTTAGAGAAACGTGTACATTAGAATAACATTTCATTTCAAGATCTACCAGTAATACGATGTGAAAACACGTGTTATCCAATAAAAGTTTTGTCGCAGAAAAATACGAGAATTACTATTCATACAGAAACGCTTTTAATTTTGAACGTTTTGCTTGAAGATATAGTGTTTGTATAGAACAAAGATACGTAATAATCAATAAAAAAAAATTCTCAAAAAATGTGCACAGGAATGAGATGAAATAGGAATAAGACGAAACAATGATAACACGAAAATAAATATTTTTTTTTACTTTTGATCGTCTAACCATTTTTTGAGAAATTATTTCCAAAAATACTATTCCCAAAAAAACGTGCTAAGTCTTTTGGATTTTTCACTTCACAAAATAATGTTTATACAAAACAAAACTCAGTAATATCAGACTTTTAATCATAATGGACCAATCAAAGCCAAGCTAGAAAAAATCAAGTTGTAGTAACCATGTGACGCCCTGGGAATTCCCTCACTGGCCACGGGCAACCCGTGGTTGTTAACGAACAACCTTCTCTTAAAATCCACAATATTATATAATACAATGCTGCTAAAAACTCAATGAATTTAAACTTTTATAACATTTCCTTGAACTTAGTCTCAAAATCGAAATCCTTACACTGATTTTACAACTCAAATCATTTATAAATCATAACCAAGTGTATTACAATTATTGTGAGAATATAAAAGCTCACACTTCAACAATGAGTCGCAACAACTATCTACCAACTCCTCTTAACTAACCGAGTTCACAATTATTAACACTCGTTTTAATATATAACTTCCTTTCACAACCATTATAAGGTCTTAATTTAAGAATAATGCAAAGCTGTAATTATCACAAACTATTACTTCAAGAGATATAAGCAATTATAACAACAAGATTTTATAACTCAAAAATAACTTCAATCATTTCCTTTGCGTTTGTCGGGATCTTCAAATTCCTCGCACCTCGCTGAAAATGTTTGTTTTAAGCAACAGTGAGCACGACAGGTCAGCAAGTCTAACAGTTATCACATAACATGTAGTTCACATTTAAATCATGCTTCATGCTCTATACTTCGCATTTTATAAAGACATCATGCTTCTTATGCTTTGCATTTATTCAATTAATTCATGCTTATAATGCATCTCAATATTTGCAAGTTATATAATTCACATAACACACTGAATTTCATAGTATCAATTGTATATCAACTATTCACATCATATGCTTGTACAAAGACATATTTAAAATTAATTTGCACATACAATGAGTACACACATAACAGCTTATATGTACAACAACATGTTTGCAAAAATATCGCATAGTACTGAAAAACTTGAATGATATGCGTATTGACTTACGCTACTACCCTGCACCTGCTTCTATCATTAACGCTCACACAATTCACATTACTTCCTTTGAAAGACCTAATTTTAAATAAGTTAATCTTTCAATTAGTAAAACACATAGGAATTCCTATATCAATCTCAATTGAATTGACATTTAAACACATAATTCCCTATTTACAAACATATAAATTATAATACAATATTATCACACTTGGATAATATTTTAGTTACCAACCCGTATTATTATACACCTAATAATACCTCAACCATTTACTAATGTTATTAAGTATTTAACAATATCTTAAGTAGTTATTAATATTATTAATCCTTTAATGATATTTAAACTTTACAATTATCATAACTCATTTAATAATAATTAATTAATGAACTATACTTATTACTTAATGATAATTAAATAATAAGTTTACTAACCTTCATCTCCTTTAATTATTATTTAAAGTAAAATAAATAATAATTAATTAAATATAACAACCTTACATATTACTTAAATCTTAATTAAGTAATAAGTAACAAGTTATTAATTTTAACCCTTCTAAATTATTATTTAATTAAATAATAATTAATTAATTATATTTATTTATTATTTAGTGATAGTTAAATAATAAATAATTATATTATTAACTTTATTCTTCTTTGATTATATTTTAATATCAGTTAAATAATAATTTATTAATTATTACCCTTATTTATTATTTAATATTAATTAAATAATAAAAAATTAATTTAATTACATTTAATTGAAAATAAATTATTCTTAATTTTTTATATTTATTATTTAATAATAATTAATTAATTACTTTTAATTCCCTTTATTTATTATTTAATAACAATTAAACAATAAATAATTAATCATTGTTAATTATTATTTTATTTAAATAATAATTAATTTCCTTAAATATTATTAGTTTACCTTATTTATTATTTAAAGTTTATTTAAATAATAAATAATTATTTTATTCGGGTCCCATATTAATTATATTAATATTTAAAACATTATACGACCTGTGTAATTAATTAAAACCGATCTGAACAGACCCGAATCGACCCGAAGTTGAACGAGGCCAACACAGTAGTAGCTAGGGTGCCTAGGCACCTAAGGGCGCTGGAACAAGTGCCTAGGCGCTTGCCTTCCTGGGTTCTTGTAGTGTGCAGTTTTGTTTTTCTGATTTTTCATCTCCTTTGCACAAACCTCAACTTCTTTGCACATACCTCAACTTCTTTGCACAAACCTGAATAAAATGAAATCTACAAATTCATATGACATTAAATTGTAGATTCATATCTTCCTAAACTATAATATTCCTTCATTGAAACACATTTTTGGACATGTTTTGGTCACAAAAAATGGGCTTAAAGTGGACTATTGTGTTTAGGGTTTTGATAATGAACTCCTTTGGTTCCAAAAATCATAACTCACTCATTTCAAAACCTTTAGACATGCTTCCAAGTAGGTTTTATTCTTAACTTACATACCTAGCATGTGACAAAAGAAAATCACACATACAACATGTAGGTTTCAAAATGTAGAGCTTCGAATCACACGTTAGATTAGGGTTCCGTCGGTATAAATCGTTTTCAAGATTTTTGCTAACTTTTCATAATAGATACACCTAAATACATATGTTAAATCAATTGAGCCCTAGATTTACCAATATAGCATGGATATAAACATTTAAAGCTTTGAAAATAATTTTTTACCATAGAAATTACATATGACACAAAGAGAAGCTTAAAGTTGGAGTTTTTAGGATATGTTATACCTTTTGCTCTTGATAGCTCTCTTTCTTTCCTTTTCAAAGTGTATGATGGTGCTAGATGACATCCAATCCACTCCTAGTTTTGTGCACTACCTCTCCTTCAAGCCTTCTTGGTGTTTTATTTTTGATAATATCTCAAGAACACTAAGTGTTCTTCCTATTTCTCTCTAACTTGCTTTCTCTTTTGCTCTCTAGGAAAGAACTTAAATGCACCAACTCTTGCACCTTTAGGAGAGACTCTTATTTATAGAGGATAGCTAATCATGCTTATGCTTCATTAATCCACTAACATAGTTGTTTTAAGCTAATTAAGTAAGAAAACACCCATAATTTGAAGGGATTTGATGGGGCTTGGGAGTGATTTGTAGGATGTTGTTTTTCGAGTACTCTTGAGCTTTGCACCATCTTGCACCCCTCCCAAAATTTGCCGACAATGCACTCTTATATTCTCCCAATTTTGCTTTATTTTTTAATTACTATCTTGGTTAATTATACACACACACACACACACACACACACACACACACACACACACACACACACACATATAATTAAATCCATGTTAGGCTCAAATAAATAAATCATTGGACCTCCTATATGACTTTTCATATTTGCCAATGTTGGGCCAATTAAAAATATGTATATGACCAATTACAAATCCACTAGCAATTAATTTAGATTAAGCTTATTTAATAAATAAATTAGACTAGTCTATTATTAATAAATTCCTATTATAACTATAAATTATTATTATTATTATTTTACAAATTAACATTAATTAATAATCACACTAATTAAATTACATAATTCAAATAGATTTGCTAGAAATCAAGTTAATTGAATTATTACATAACTTAATAATCTTATCAAGGTTTTGATATTAAATACCCTAGTTTGATCCATTAATTTAAATAACTCATTAAGTGGACCTTCCTTATATTATTTGCCACATAAGCAAGTAAATTAGACTATCACACAATGATTTAATTTAATGGCATAAAAATTTAATTCATCAATAATTAATTTTTATTAATATAGTTTAGAATATTCGCGGTCGTTACATTCTCCCCCCCCCCCCCCTTATAAGAATTTCGTCCCCGAAATTTCAACATAAAGTCAATAAAAAAGATGCGGGTAATTCTTCCTCATCTTTTCTTATAGTTTCCATTACATTTGTAAATAGGATTTTCTGTACCTATATGCCATATAGATACCTAACTTAGTGTATACCTTATCGTATACCTCATAACCAATTCTAGGTTTTAAACTTCTCACAAATGTTTTCCTTTTAACCATAATATTTAAATTCGGTTAAATGCTTAGTCATTCCTACGCATTCGTCTTTTTCTCAGATTAAGTTTTAGACCCACCTTTAAAAATGATTTCATTCTCGGAATTACCTACCATCATTTTGTTAAAGTTTGGTTCATTTTCAAACCCTTACCACATCTACCCATCTGAACAACTCATCGGTTACCTTATCATAGGCATTGCATTACTACTTGATTATATTCAGGTATTAATCATCTACGTCTCCATTCTACAATAGAAGTCTTATCCTTTTTATTCACCATCTATCGATTTACTAGTGCTAGGTATTTATATCTCAACCTTTAATCATGTTTGAGTTATTAAAAGCCTAAATTTTTTACTAAATGAGTATTTACTACTTCCTTATCCAATGATTGTTGTAGTCTTAAACCACATAAATTCTCTAAAGACCATTTTTATCAGCCTTATGAATTTTTGGGTCATCACATTCACCCATTCTTTTAGGAATTTTATCCCCGAAATTACAACATACTTACCCCCTTACACATTTGATATCTAGAACATTGGAACATCTCCTAGGAGTCTTCATAATTGATCAATAACTGTGAAGGAGTTTGAATAACCAGGAAGTAAAAATAATCCCTTTAAAATAGTTTCCTAGTAGACTAAAGGTCATAAAGACCATAAACCTGTCTAGGCATTGTCAGTAATTTAATTGAATACCTTAGGAGTATTTAACAACCATCAAGACCATAAACACTCAAACCGAGTACTTACCACTTAAGGAGATCAACCTTTCGTACTCTGTGTATATTCATAACATTTAAACTGAGTACTTACCATCTAAGGAGATCAGTCTTACGTACCCCATGTATACGCATAACATTTACTCCCTTTATTGAAATGTTGAATTCCTAATATAACTGTAATGACCATGAATTTCATTAGTCATTGTAAATATACTTAATAAATATTTAGCAATGAAATTAAACTTTTTGTATTAATTAATTTTGCATTAGATAATTAAATAAATGTACCTATGTGCTTGTATATTTATTTAAAGAATTAAAGCAATGTGTATAATTAATTAAAACAAATCTAATTGAATTATATTTTAAATCCAAATGAGTTGATAAACTAGGTTAAAGATATTAACCTAGTAGCCCATGTAATTAATTTAATTACTAGCCCATATAATTAATTAAACAAGCCCAATGCTTATTTTAATTAAAGATATCATAGTTATTTAAATGCTAACCCAATGTGTGATATAAATTGAGCCCAAACAATTTAATTGAATGAGCCCAATAGAAATTATTCCCAAGCCCAAGATGGAGCCCAATAGGAGGTCAAACTTTGGTCAATATATATATATATATATATATATATATATATATATATATATATATAGATGTATATATGCACATTTTAGCTTGGATAATCCATTTTTGCTGAGATTTTTGAGGGCCCCACTTGGATTGCTTGATTTCCTAGATTGCTTCTAATTCACTCTATGACAAGGTTGGCCAACAACCCTAGTCAATCACCTAGTCAATCACAATGTCCATCCATGCAATAGTAAGCTAGATTAAGCTCTAAATTCACCAACATTGGTGAATTAAGAAAGCTAATGTAGGATTAATTTGGCTATAAATAGGACATCCCACAACCTTGGTGATGTTGTTTAGTTCATTTGCAAGAATTCTAGAGAGAAAAATAGAGAGCATTTGAGAGAAAAATAGAAGAAACACTTAGGTGTTGAGTGATATAGATAGAGGTTGAGCTTGGTGGATGACACAAAGCTTCACCACATACTTTGGTAGGAGAAGAAGATCCTTCAAATCACAAAGGTTTAAAAGTGCTCTAAACTCCTTCTTATTTCATTTTTAGGGCCTAGAACGATTTTGATCGGTTACAATCTATTTTTAACCGATCAAAACTCGTTTTGATGGTCTAGATGTATTTAACTATGTAATATATGTATATTCATAGATCTATGTGTTTATAACATGATTTGGTATGTGTTAAATGCATAAAAGTTGTAGAAAAGTTCATAACACGTTTTACCGGTAAAACCCTAACGAAGCATGAAGTGTTTAATGTTGTAGTTTGAAATGTACAAGTTGGAAAAATGCTTTCTATGGATAGAAAGTTAGATCTATGAGTTTTAAAGAAAACCCAACTTGAACCTTTCAAAAATATTGAAAAACAAAGAAGTTATGGCTTTTACCGCAAAGGATGTTGATTTTAAAACCCTAGGTTGCATTGTGAGCCATTTTGAGTCTAGTTACGTTTGGAATTTGGATTTGTGATCTAAAGATAAATTGTATAGGGGGAAATTATGATGAGAATGGACTTAAGAATCACCCCAAAATATTTTAAAATGAAGAAGTTAAGGCTGTCGGAGTGGCTGGAGGTTGGACAATCCATTTTAGGGTTTTTGATTTCTGCTTTGAAAGCCCTGGCGCCCAAAATAGCCTATGTTGAGCGCCGGGGCATTCAAAACAGTAGGTGAAATTTTTTTTTGGTCGGTCCGGGTCGGTCCGGGTCGGGTTTTATTGGAAAATTTAAGTATAACTAAGTGTAAAATGAAGGTATTTGTGTATTGAACCAATATATGAAATTTATTTGTAATTAATGGGTAGCAAAATGTTTAAGATAAAGATTAATGTTAACACCATTAAAAAGTTAACTATTGGCGTTGTTTAAAGATTTTTATTAAAATATTATTAAACAATTAATAATATTAGTATATGATAAAAAAATTATTAAATGATGAATAACATTAATATTTGGTTAAAATATTATTACATGGTTAATAATATTAGTAAGAGATTAATATATTATTAAATGGGTAATAATATTAATAAGTCAATAAAATATTATTAAATAATTAATAATATTAATAATTAGTTAAAATATTATTAAATGAATAATAATATTAGAAAAGCAATAAAATATTATTAATAAGTAATAATATTATATAATGAATAAAATATTATTAAATGATTGATAATATTAATAAAGTAATAAAATATTATTAAATGATTAATAATATTAGATAATGAATAAAATATTATTAAATGATTAATAATATTAGATAATTAATAAAATATTATTAAATAATTAATAATATTAAAAGATGAATAAAATATTATTAAATGATTAATAATATTAGATAATTAATAAAATATTATTAAATAGTTAATAATATTAGATAATGATTAAAATATTATTAAAATATTAATAATATTAGATAATTAATAAAATATTATTAAATAGTTAATAATATTAGAAGGTGAATAAAATATTATTAAAATAATATTATAAGGTTGTTAATATATTATTAAAGGTTGTTAATAATGTATTATTAGATGATTGATGATACTATAAGACTAATAAAATATTATTAAATTATTAATAATATTAGACAAGTGTCTGTACTATATTAAATAATTAATATAGGTTCTTAGTGTTCGGAATATTATCAAGTAGTGATAATATTTCCTAAGTGATTGTATACCCGTAATTATATAATTATGTGGTTCGTAAGAGTTATAAAGGTCATTATACTAATGTGTATATGATACTAATTTAAGATCAAACTGATTTAATTGTTAGGTCCGTTCAAGGATTATTAAATTAAGTTGGTTAGCCGTAGACGACGCACGAGGCAAGTCTTCTACCCCTTAAACTTGTATTTATTGTTGCAGATATTCTTCAACCGTATTTACATTTCAATTATTGTTGAGCAAGTATTCTACACTCGTAGTTACTTGACAGACCTTTGAGTGAATTAATTATCAAAAATTACTTCACATCGTTATTGATTATTGTATTCGCACATAGTGCTTTTGCAAACTGTTTAAGAACGTCTAAGCTAATTGTTTCGGCTAGACAAATGCATGTTAAATTCATTTAATTGAATATTATAAAAGCTTATCCAAACCATTGGCTGGTGCGGATTCTTACAGTAAGACTGAGATAGAACAACCCTAGTTAAAGGGGATTTTTATTTGTCGGAGACCCGACAGCGCGCAAGAAAACTAAATGTGATGCATATACATAGGACATGAGAGGACTGATCCCCTCAAGTGTCCCGTTATTTTAACAAGGAGTCAGACATTGTATGTCTGTTCTACCTTAGTAGCAGTTCATGGTCATTAAAGATCACTCAGCAGTAAAGAGTCAATTCCTTCTTTTATTGAACATTGATTCTTGTTATCTTTCACAATTGCTATTGTTGAAACCTTGAAGATTATTTCCCATCATCATGATATATCGTATGATTGTTGTTTATAAACTTGCTGAGCCATTTAGTTGCTCATTCTTGCTATATCATGACTATATTTCAGCCCTTCCCGAAAGCTCTAAATCGGACAAAGGCAAGGGGAAAGCGAATGCTAGTTTAATTTACTGTTATGTAATTACTGTTGTAAATCTTTTGTATTTCCCTTAAGATATGTAATGTTTAAGATTAAGGTAATAGACCTTGGGAAGTGTAGCCTTTTGATTAAGGAACCTTTTGTATTATTCCGCGAAGTTTGAATACAATTTATGTATTTCATTGTTGTTAAGTATTGTACAGTGAGAACCAAACCCGAGGTTAAAGAACCCGAATTTGGGGTCGTCACAGGTTGGTATCAGAGCTGTAGGTTAGAAACGCTAGGATTGCGAAACCTAGGTTATAACCTTAGTACTAAACTCTTATCGAGTGCGTTAGGAGATGAATTGGGGAGATTCATCATGTTGTGTATTTTTGGAGATGGATTGAGAAAATCCATCGAGCCGAGATGTACATGATAAAATATCATTTCATTTCATCAATGAATATATTTTATTGTTGTACTAACATGTGTTATTTATGTTATTGTAGGATGACGGAGATAGGACAGTCGAGCACTGCTGTAGAGGAGGTGATTTTTACGGATATCCCTATGGATACCGCACAGCCACGGGTGGCTGCACCTGTCGAGGAGCCAGAGTCAGATCCCGAGGAGGGAGATAGAGAGGACGCTGTCTGGGGCGGAGTTATGGGGCAGTTCAGTGAGGAGGAGGCCGATACTGATGATGAGGAGGATGAGGAGCCAGCTAAGTATGTTGATGGCATGGGCACTGTCGCCAGTGACATCATCGATACTCTCACTACGGCTAACGATGAGCTAGAGGAGAGGGTTCAACACCTTGAGGAACAGAACCAGATCCACCAGCAGACGGAGCAGCAGTACAGAGATACAGCTTATATGTTCTCTGGCGAGAACATAGAGCTGAAGGCGAGGATGGCCGAGATGGAGGCCAAGTTGGTAGCCGCTGAGTTGAAGATTCAGCAGACGCAGGCAGAGAGGGAGGCCATGAGGGGCCAAATGCAGCAGGCCATTGAGGCAAGGTTAGATATGGAGTTTCAGCGTGATGCAGCTCACGGACAGATGATGGAGCTGGAGGACGAGGTCAGAGAGAAGAGGGTGAGGATAGATAGGCTCAGTTATGTCTATCGCTCATCCTTTGGTAGATTCCAGAGTATGGTGCACTACTACCCTGCTGAGGAAGGCCAGACCTTGCACACCATTAGTAGGGGCGTGGTCAGGGCCATTGGAGATGAGGAGTACGACGATGCGGTTCGTCGAGGGAAGCACCGTTAGTTGTATTTTCTTTCGTTATGATGTATGTACATAGATGCAGTAGAAACCCTACTTTTGTTCTGATAGAGGGTTAGTATGTTGTAAATCCCAACTCTATGAAGTTGTGGGATATGTTAGATCCCGTCTTTTGTTTTGACCATCGGGATTAGCAGTGTTTATAGCAGTATGCTTATGATGTAAAAGTGCTATGTGGTGTTTTAGCATATGAATATAAATGCATTTCCGTTTATGTTTATAGGTGTCGAGATAATTATTTGTGCTTTAGTTTAAAATACTTAAGCTACAAAACGAAAGTAAAAAGATTGAAACAACTTTAATTAATTAAATTTTTTTTATACAGAAAATGCCGCCACAGAGAAGAAATCAACGACTACCCCCACCACCACCCGAAGAGTCAATCAACGCCGGAGGGGTACCACCAAACCCTGTCCAAGAGTTCGTAGAAATTCTAATGGGAGCATTTCGCGGACGCAACACAGAGGCTACTGGAGCAACAAACCCTGCCGCTCCACTAGCAACCTTTAAAGACTTTAAACTGATAGGACCACCCGAGTTCAAAGGGACTACGGATCCTATAGAAGCACATACCTGGATAGAGGAGATGGAAAAAGTCTTCGAGGTCGCACGAGTAGCGGAGGAGCAAATGACCTCATTTGCTACCTTCATGATGAAAGGGGAGGCCAACCACTGGTGGAAGGCCAATAAAAGTAGAGCAGGGGCGGGAACAATCGCATGGGCGCGATTCAAGGAGGTATTCTTGGAAAACTACTTTCCAGAGAGTACACAGGCTAGGATGGAAATCAAATTCCTAGAGCTGAAGCAAGGTAACTTGTCCGTATCCGAATATGCCGCCAAGTTCAATGAATTGGCGAGATTTTCTACACATCAAGTGGACACTGAGGCGAGACGCGCCAGGCGATTTGAACAGGGGCTAAAACCGTGGGTTTACAGTCGGGTAGCTGTTCTCTAGATCACAAACTTTGCAACATTGCTGGAGAAAGCTATCATAGCTGAAGGAGGGAACAAAGCTTTGAATAAGCACAACCAAGAACGGAACAAGAAGAGAAACGATGGGGGAAACCGAGAGGGTAGCAGCGGGGGAAGTAACTCCAACAAGCGCAAGTGGAATAACAATAGCAGTTCGGGGACACCTCAAGGAAGTGAATCCAAGAAGGCTAACAAATGCAGCCAGTGCGGGAAGAATCACTCTGGGGAGTGCATGAGGGGAAAGAACGTCTGTTATAATTGTGGGCAAGAGGGGCACATCGCTCCTAATTGTCCCACACCAAAGAGGAAGGGTTGTTTCGCCTGCGGGGCCATGGACTATCAGTTTAAGGATTGTCCAAAGAAGAAGAATACCAGGGGAAGTTCGGGCTTTAGGGGAAGCAACAACAACAACAACAACAAACTAACCATTGGAGGGCCGGTGCCACAGAATAAACCAACGGCACGGACTTTCAACATGACGGTGCAGGACGCCGTCGAATCAAATGACGTGGTGTGAGGTATTATTCCGATCAATGATATAAATGCTTATGTATTATTTGATTCGGGTGCTACCTGTTCATTTGTGTCTGATGAATTCGCTAGACGGTTAGAATTGCCTAGAGAAAAACTAGAGAACCCAATGAACATAGAAGTGGCAAATAAAGAAGTGATTCTTGTAGAGTATATACATAGAAATTGTTGTGCTGAAATCAGGGGTCAGAAGTTGAGTGTAAATTTAATCCCGATATGTTTGGGGGAGTTTGTTGTTATACTTGGAATGGATTGGTTGTTTAACCACGGGGCGATAATTGATTGTAAAAAGAAGTGTATACACCTTAAGACACCGAATAAGTCTAAGGTCGTATTTTATGGCAGCAAGTCGTCTAGACAATCTGCATGTCTGACGATGATGCAGGCCAAGAAACTGTTGAAGAAAGGTTGTGTAGGGTATTTAGCTCACATAGTGGACACGCAGATGGTGAATCCCGAGATGGAGCAAATACCAGTAGTGAGGGAGTTCATGGACGTGTTTTCAAACGAACTGCCAGGTTTACCGCCAGATAGGGAGATAGAATTTGTAATTGATTTGGTACCGGGGACAGCACCAATATCAAAGGCACCATATAGGATGGCTCCGGTAGAAATGAAGGAGTTAATGATCCAACTACAGGAGTTGTTGGATAATAAGTACATTCAGCCAAGTGTTTCTCCGTGGGGAGCACCAGTGTTGTTTATAAAGAAGAATGATGGATCAATGAGGTTGTGTATGGATTATAGAGAGCTGAATAAGGTGACAATTAAGAACAAGTACCCGTTGCCACGAATTGACGATCTTTTTGATCAATTGAAAGGGGCGAAGTACTTTTCAAAGATTGACTTGAGGACTGGTTATCATCAGTTGAAAGTCAGGAAGGAGGATGTACCCAAGACGGCATTCAGAACTCGATATGGGCATTATGAGTTTCTGGTGATGTCGTTTGGACTGACGAATGCGTCAGCCGCATTCATGGACATGATGAACAGAATATTCAAGTAGTACTTGGATAAATTTGTTATATTTTGGTTTATTCCAAAACGGAGGAGGAGCATGCTGAACACCTAAGATTGGTGTTGGAGATTTTACGGAAGGAGCAATTGTATGCTAAGTTTTCGAAGTGTGAATTCTGGTTGGAGAAAGTTCAATTTTTAGGTCATGTCATTGACAAGGAGGGAGTTTCAGTAGATCCAGCGAAGGTTGAAGCGGTGATGAATTGGGAACAACCAAGGACGCTGACGGAGGTAAAAAGTTTCTTGGGGTTAGCGGGTTACTATCGGAGATTCATTCAAGATTTTTCAAAGATAGCAACACCGCTGACAAATTTAACGAGGAAGACAGTGAAATACGTATGGACGGAGAAGTGTGAGAAAAGTTTTCAGGAGCTAAAGAAAAGACTTAGTGAAGCACCTGTATTGACTTTACCGGACGATACAGGAGGTTTTACGGTCTACAGTGATGCATCGCACAAGGGACTTGGTTGTGTGCTTATGCAAAATGGCAAGGTCGTTGCGTATGCGTCCAGACAGTTGAAGGATTACGAGAAGGGATACCCTACCCACGACTTGGAGCTGGCAGCGGTAGTGTTTGCCCTTAAGATTTGGAGACACTATTTATATGGAGAGAAATGTGAGATATTCACGGACCACAAAAGTCTGAAGTATATCTTCACACAGAAGGAGTTAAATATGAGGCAACGGAGATGGTTAGAATTGATCAAAGACTATGATTGTGAAATTCTATATCATCCCGGCAAGGCCAACGTAGTAGCATATGCTCTAAGTAGAAAGAGCAGGGAGAAATTGTTCATGTTGACAGATCAGGAACAATTGGTTCAAGAGATGACTCGAATGAAGTTGGAGGTGAGAAATCCAAATGAGTCAATGGAAGTAGAAGCGAGCCCAACCTTATTAGATAGGGTGAAAGAGGCTCAAGACAAAGATGAAGAATGTGTCAGAATAAGGATGAGAATGACCGAAGGGGAAGAGGTCAAATTCAAAGAGGATAGCATGGGATTGCTAAGGTTTGAAAATCGTGTTTGGGTGCCGCTAGTGCCTGAACTACGAGAGGAAATTTTGCAAGAGGCCCACAGTACGAGATACTCGATACATCCAGGGAGTACAAAGATGTATGAAGATCTGCGTCAGCATTTTTGGTGGCCGAATTTAAAAAGGGAGGTCGCAGAATGTGTCAGCCGATGCCTAACTTGTCAAAGGGTAAAGGCCGAACATCAGAGGCCAAGTGGATTACTACAGCCGTTAGAGATTCCTGAGTGGAAATGGGAGCATATCACAATGGATTTTGTGGTAGGACTTCCAGCAACGCAGAAGGGATTTGACACAATATGGGTAATTGTGGATCGACTAACAAAGTCAGCGCACTTTTTGCCGATCAAGATTAAGTTCAGTTTGGACCAGTTGGCTAAACTGTACATCAAGGAGATAGTTTCGAGACATGGGGTGCCGGTATCGATTGTGTCAGACAGAGATCCGCGCTTCACGTCAAAATTTTGGAGAAGTCTTCAAGAGAGATTGGGGACACAGTTGAGAATGAGTACTGCATATCATCCGCAGACCGATGGGCAAAGTGAAAGAACAATACAGACATTGGAAGATATGCTCAGGGCCTGTGTGATGGATTTCAAGGGCAGTTGGGAAAACCATCTACCACTAGTTGAGTTTGCATACAACAATAGTTATCATGCAAGCATAGGCATGCCGCCTTACGAAGCATTGTACGGAAGAAAGTGCAGAACACCTCTATGTTGGGATGAGGTAAGAGAACGCCGACTGTTGGGGCCGGAATTGGTTCAACAGACGGTAGAAATTATTAAGGTAATAAGAGCTCAGCTAGTAGCAGCTCAGGATCGTCAGAAGAAGTATGCCGATTTACATCGTCAAAAGCGAGACTTCGAAGTTGGGAGTTTTGTGTTCATGAAGGTATCTCCCTGGAAAGGGAAAATCCGATTCGGAAAGAAAGGGAAGCTGAGTCCGAGGTTCATAGGACCGTTCGAGATATTAAAGAGAATGGGTGAAGTGGCGTACGAGGTAGCTTTACCTCCTGAACTGGAGCATATTCACAATGTGTTTCATGTGTCAGTGTTGCGACCATACAAGCCAGACTACAAACATATCATATCCTATGAGCCAATACAAGTCGAGAAAGACTTATCGTACGAGGAAATTCCTGTCCAGATACTAGATAGGAAAGAGCAGAAATTACGGAATAAGGTTATACATTCTGTCAAAATCCTTTGGAGGAACCACAACGCTGAGGAAGCTACGTGGGAGCTTGAAGAAAAGATGAGGGCTAACTATCCGCATCTTTTTGAGTAGTTTAAATTTGTAATTCCGGGGACGGAATTCTTATAAGGAGGGGAGAATGTAATGACCACGAATTTCATTAGTCATTGTAAATATACTTAATAAATATTTAGCAATGAAATTAAACTTTTTGTATTAATTAATTTTGCATTAGATAATTAAATAAATGTACCTATGTGCTTGTATATTTATTTAAAGAATTAAAGCAATGTGTATAATTAATTAAAGCAAATCTAATTGGATTATATTTTAAATCCAAATGAGTTGATAAACTAGGTTAAAGATATTAACCTAGTAGCCCATGTAATTAATTTAATTACTAGCCCATATAATTAATTAAACAAGCCCAATGCTTATTTTAAATAAAGATAGCATAGTTATTTAAATGCTAGCCCAATGTGTGATATAAATTGAGCCCAAACAATTTAATTGAATGAGCCCAATAGAAATTATTCCCAAGCCCAAGATGGAGCCCAATAGGAGGTCAAACTTTGGTCAATATATATATGTGTATATATATATATATATATATGTGTATATATATATATATATATATATATATATATATATATATATATATAGATGTATATATGCACATTTTAGCATTAAAAATAAAGGAAAAATGGCTTGGATAATCCATTTTTGCTGAGATTTTTGAGGGCCCCACTTGGATTGCTTGATTTCCTAGATTGCTTCTAATTCACTCTATGACAAGGTTGGCCAACAACCCTAGTCAATCACCTAGTCAATCAAAATGTCCATCCATGCAATAGTAAGCTAGATTAAGCTCTAAATTCACCAACATTGGTGAATTAAGAAAGCTAATGTAGGATTAACATTTGGCTATAAATAGGACATCCCACAACCTTGGTGATGTTGGTTAGTTCATTTGCAAGAATTCTAGAGAGAAAAATAGAGAGCATTTGAGAGAAAAATAGAAGAAACACTTAGGTGTTGAGTGATATAGCTAGAGGTTGAGCTTGGTGGATGACACAAAGCTTCACCACATACTTTGGTAGGAGAAGAAGAAGAGCCTTCAAATCACAAAGGTTTAAAAGTGCTCTAAACTCCTTCTTATTTCATTTTTAGGGCCTAGAACGATTTTGATCGGTTACAATCTATTTTTAATCGATCAAAACTCGTTTTGATGGTCTAGATGTATTTAACTATGTAATATATGTATATTCATAGATCTATGTGTTTATAACATGATTTGGTATGTGTTAAATGCATAAAAGTTGTAGAAAAGTTCATAACACGTTTTACCGGTAAAACCCTAACGAAGCATGAAGTGTTTAATGTTGTAGTTTGAAATGTACAAGTTGGAAAAATGATTTCTATGACTATAAAGTTAGATCTATGAGTTTTAAAGAAAACCCAACTTGAACCTTTCAAAAATATTGAAAAACAAAGAAGTTATGGCTTTTACCGCAAAGGATGTTGATTTTAAAACCCTAGGTTGCATTGTGAGCCATTTTGAGTCTAGTTACGTTTGGAATTTGGATTTGTGATCTGAATATAAATTGTAGAGGGGGAAATTCGGATGAGAATGGACTCAAGAATCACCCCAAAATGTTTTAAAATGAAGAAGTTATGGCTGTCGGAGTGGCTGAAGGTCGGACAGCCCATTTTAGGGTTTTTGATTTCTGCTTTGAAAGCCCCGGCGCCCAAAATAGCCTATGTTGAGCGCCGGGGCATTCAAAACAGTAGGTGAAATTTTTTTTTGGTTGGTCCAGGTCGGTTCGGGTCGGTCCGGGTCGGGTTTTATTGGAAAATTTAAGTGTAACTAAGTGTAAAATGAAGGTATTTGTGTATTGAACCAATATATGAAATTTATTTGTAATTAATGGGTAGCAAAATGTTTAAGATAAAGATTAATGTTAACACCATTAAAAAGTTAACTATTAGTGTTGTTTAAAGATTTTTATTAAAATATTATTAAACAATTAATAATATTAGTATATGATAAAAAAATTATTAAATGATGAATAACATTAACATTTGGTTAAAATATTATTACATGGTTAATAATATTAGTATGAGATTAAAATATTATTAAATGGGTAATAATATTAATAAGTCAATAAAATATTATTAAATAATTAATAATATTAATAATTAGTTAAAATATTATTAAATGAATAATAATATTAGAAAAGCAATAAAATATTATTAATAAGTAATAATATTATATAATGAATAAAATATTATTAAATGATTGATAATATTAATAAAGTAATAAAATATTATTAAATGATTAATAATATTAGATAATGAATAAAATATTATTAAATGATTAATAATATTAGATAATGAATAAAATATTATTAAATAATTAATAATATTAAAAGATGAATAAAATATTATTAAATGATTAATAATATTAGATAATTAATAAAATATTATTAAATAGTTAATAATATTAGATAATGATTAAAATATTATTAAAAGATTAATAATATTAGATAATTAATAAAATATTATTAAATAGTTAATAATATTAGAAGGTGAATAAAATATTATTAAAATAATATTATAAGGTTGTTAATATATTATTAAAGGTTGTTAATAATGTATTATTAGATGATTGATGATACTATAAGACTAATAAAATATTATTAAATTATTAATAATATTAGACAAGTGTCTGGACTATATTAAATAATTAATATAGGTTCTTAGTGTTCGGAATATTATCAAGTAGTGATAATATTTCCTAAGTGATTGTATACCCGTAATTATATAATTATGTGGTTCGTAAGAGTTATAAAGGTCATTATACTAATGTGTATATGATACTAATTTAAGATCAAACTGATTTAATTGTTAGGTCCGTTCAAGGATTATTAAATTAAGTTGGTTAGCCGTAGACGACGCACGAGGCAAGTCTTCTACCCCAACCGTATTTACATTTCAATTATTGTTGAGCAAGTATTCTACACTCGTAGTTACTTGACAGACCTTTGAGTGAATTAATTATCAAAAATTACTTCACATCGTTATTGATTATTGTATTCGCACATAGTGCTTTTGCAAACTGTTTAAGAACGTCTAAGCTAATTGTTTCGGCTAGACAAATGCATGTTAAATTCATTTAATTGAATATTATAAAAGCTTATCCAAACCATTGGCTGGTGCGGATTCTTACAGTAAGACTGAGATAGAACAACCCTAGTTAAAGGGGATTTTTATTTGTCGGAGACCCGACAGCGCGCAAGAAAACTAAATGTGATGCATATACATAGGACATGAGAGGACTGATCCCCTCAAGTGTCCCGTTATTTTAACAAGGAGTCAGACATTGTATGTCTGTTCTACCTTAGTAGCAGTTCATGGTCATTAAAGATCACTCAACAGTAAAGAGTCAATTCCTTCTTTTATTGAACATTGATTCTTGTTATCTTTCACAATTGCTATTGTTGAAACCTTGAAGATTATTTCCCATCATCATGATATATCGTATGATTGTTGTTTATAAACTTGCTGAGCCATTTAGTTGCTCATTCTTGCTATATCATGACTATATTTCAGCCCTTCCCGAAAGCTCTAAATCGGACAAAGGCAAGGGGAAAGCGAATGCTAGTTTAATTTACTGTTATGTAATTACTGTTGTAAATCTTTTGTATTTCCCTTAAGATATGTAATGTTTAAGATTAAGGTAATAGACCTTGGGAAGTGTAGCCTTTTGATTAAGGAACCTTTTGTATTATTCCGCGAAGTTTGAATACAATTTATGTATTTCATTGTTGTTAAGTATTGTACAGTGAGAACCAAACCCGAGGTTAAAGAACCCGGATTTGGGGTCATCACAATAACTCCCAAGAAATACTTGAATTTCGCAAATATACTTCAACCTTTGTCTAGCCGAATCAATTAGCTTAGACTTACAATAATAGTTCAGATATCAATCGAAACCCTTTAAAACTTTTCACCAGCACATACGTGCAATAAAATGTCTAGAAAAATGTCTAGCCAAAGCAAATGGCATAGACGCATACTATTTCAAAGTTTCATTTAAAAAAAAACTATTTTATGACTTTATCATATCACAGAACATACCATAGTGGGTTGACGATCCTATGATCACATCCACACTCGGTTACACTATGTTAAATAACTTCATCAATTTGATGACTTCATGATACCGCATCATCTTAACAGTGCGTTGAGGATTCCGTCATTGCCATACCCATACCACTTAGTGAAATGACGTTTTAAGAATAAAAATTGCCTTTTGATATTTTCAAATCATTATTGTCTAGCTGAAACAAGTAGCATAGACTCTCCTTTAAACGTTTCAAATATTTGAAAACCATTTTAGGTTTTACCATATCATCATAGGTAATGATGGGTTGTCTCCACAACTCAGTTTACTGCAATTTATTGATAAAACTAAAAAAATTTATATGTCTTATAAAGGCACACAAATGTGAGTTTGACACGATTTTAAGAATTTCAAGATCTAACACAACTAGAAGATTTGGAATATCCTAAAACCTCAAGTAGCTCTAATTTTTACTCACTTTTTTTCAGCTTAATAACTATATCTAGTATAGCTCTAATCTTTCTACTCAACGTTACCCACAATCACCATTCGTCAAACTTACCACACATTCTAAATTCAAGAACTTACCACAAGAATATGAGTTTAAGAACTTGTCCTAGTAATACGTAATCCAAGAACAAATCGCAGACTGTCCATATGCTGAGGGGCTCAGAAACATGTCATACGATTATAAGTCACGAACCTACCACAAGTATAAGTTTTAAGAACGCACACCTAAACTTAACATTCTCTAAATATCCAGTAGATACCTGTGAAAAAAAATCACATTCACACCATGTATATAACGAATAATGAGAAATAAGATTTTAATGATTATCATAATAAAAAGCTATGTGGTCGTAACACCAAGCACAATCCCCTACCCATACAAAGAAATGTTCAACTCAACCACTAACATGAGTCCTCAATTGAAATTACCAACCTCTAACTTTTGCTTGGCTAAATATGATTTCTCTCAATCCATATTTTAACACATATCATTCTTTACGAGTTTACTACTATTATCCCATAGCATCTTCCTTTTATAGCATTATGCTATCTACACATCATTTCAATCACTTAACGGGTCATCTGTTATTCCATGATTTTATTTTTATCACTTTGTGATCTTTCTTATGAATTTTCTATATTCATCTCGTATTGCTTAGACTCCATCTTAGTTTATTCCTTTGATATTTTCCTTATCTCATTCTACGGTTATAGCCTAAGGTACTCCAACCTAAGGTTTATAACCTATCAGCTTTGAAAATTCCTTATCTCATTTTCCTTATCTCTTGCTTGGAAAATTAATTATTTTTTATTTAATTGATATTAAATAATAATTAAAGAAGAATAAAGTTAATAATCTAATTATTTATTATTTAACTAACATTAAATAATACGTACAGATAATTAATTAATTAATCAATATTTAATTAAATAGTAATTAAGAAGGGTTAAAATTAATAACTAGTTACATATTACTTAATTAAGATTTAAGTAATATGAAAGGTTGTTATATTTAATTAATTATTATTTATTTGACTTTAAATAATAATTAAAGGAGATGAAGGTTAGTAAACCTATTATTTAATTAACATTAAATAATAAGTATAGTTATAGTTCATTAATTAATTATTATTAAATGAGTTATGATAATTGTAAAGTTTAAATATTATTAAAGGATTAATAATATTAGTAACCAATTAAGATGTTGTTAAATACTTAAAAACATTAGTAAATGGTTAAGGTATTATTAGGTGTCTAATAATACGTATTGGTAACTAAAATATTATCCAAGTGTGATAATATTGCATTATAATTTATATGTTTATAAATAGGGAATTATGTGTTTAAGTGTCAATTCATTTTAGATTGATATAGGAATCCCTATGAGTTTTACTAATTGAAAGATTAACTTATTTAAAATTAGATCTTTTAATGGAAGTAATGTGAATTGTGTGAGCATTAATGATGAAAGCAGGTATAGGGTAGTAGCGTAAGTCAATATGTATATCAAGGAAGTTTTTCAGTAATATATGATATTCTTGCAAACCTGTTGCTATACGTATAAACTGTTATGTGTGTACTCATTGTATGTGCAAATTGATTTTAAATATGCCTTTGTACAGGCATATGATGTGAATAGTTGATATACAATTGATACTATAAAATTCGATGTGTTATATGAATTATATAACTTGCAAATATTGAGATGCATTGTAAGTATAAAGTAATTGATTAAATCCAAATCATAAGAATCATGATGTAATTATAAAATGCAAAGCATAGAGCATTAAACATGATTTAAATGTGAACTACGTGTTATGTGATAACTGTTAGACTTGTTGAGCCGTAATGCTCACTCTTGCTTAAAACAAATATTTTCAGCGAGGTACAAGAAATTTGAAGATCTCGGTAAACGTAAAAGAAATGATTGAAGTTATTTTTGGGTTATTAAACCTTGTTGTTATAATTGTTTATATCTTTTGATGTAATAGTTTAGGATAATTACAGCTTTGTATTATTCTTGAATTAAGACCTTATAATGGTTGTGAAAGGAAGTTATATATTAAAGCAAGTCCTAATAATTGTGAACTCATTTAGTTAAAAGGAGTCGGTAGATAGTTATATCGACTCATTGTTGAAGTATGAGCTTTAATATACTCACAATAATTTTAATACATTTGGTCATGATTTATAAATGATATGAGTTGTAAGATCAGTGTAAAGATTTTGATTCTAAGACAAAGTTCAAGAAAATGTTATAAAAGCTTAAATTCATTGAGTTTTTAGCAGCATTGTATTATCTAATGTTGTGGATTTTAAGAGGAAGTTGTTCATTAACGATCGGAGATTACCCGTGCCCAGTGAGGGGATTCTCGGGGCATCATAAACCAAACAAGACAAACTAGCACAATTACGAAAACTAAAAATTGAAATGGACAAATCAGAACTAAGAAAATCAAATTGGTAATCCATGTGAAATTTTTTCGACTAATTAGAAGAGATGATGATGCAAGCATGATGTCACCTGATGATGTCGCTAGGTGGAAGGTATTTTGAGGGAATATTCAAAGAATATGTTAGGGTGAAAAGTGTAATAAATCGGGATAAAAATGCGATTAATGAAACTTTCAAAATCCTATAAATAGGGAGCTCTCTTCTTCATTTTTCTCACCATTTCTAGAGAAATTCAAGAGCAAAAATACTCTATAGTTATAATTTGAGAGTTATTGTGAGCGAAAAATATATTTTAAGTATCAAAGTCCTGCGCAAAACAATTAAAACTTGCAACTACAAGAGGTAAAATTCCTAGTTGTTGTTATGTTCAATTTTCTTTCATCTTATAGTCGAAAAGCTCAAGAACATAAGCCGTTACCATGTATGATTTTTCGTTCTTCGTATTTTGTAATAGCCAAGAAAAATGTACTATTATGAAAAATAAGAATATTTTTAAAAGTATTTGTATGCACATACATTTATGTGTTATGTTATGAGCATTAATAATTTAATTTTAATTGAATTAAATATCTGATAAATAATAAATTAAGTGATGGTGATGGTGAACTTAAATTATGATTAATTTAAGTCGATGTAATATGCCTTGTGTGACATAATGAGTAAGATGAATTAATTAATTAATTAATTAAATTAATTAAGAAATAATTAAATGGACTAATGAGAATTAATATTTGAGTACAAAATGAATGTTACATAATCTAATGTAGTATAATCCAACATGTTAGTCCATATATATATATATATGGATTGTTAGAATTAATTTACTAGCCAATGTAATAATTGTGCATGGCCCAAAATAAATTAATTAGTGACCCAATGAGATATTATTTAGACTAGCCCAAGGTGCATGAATGATGTTGGTATATATATATATATATATATATATATATATATATATATATAAACATGTGTGTGCATATATATAGTTGTGCTTGAAAATAATAATAATAATAATAATAATAATAATAATAATAATAATAATAATAATAATAACAACATATTATAAAGCCATCATGATCGACCACTTTCCCCCTAGACACTAAAATGTTGATTTCTTTTTCCTTGAGCCAAGTGGGGTGTGATAATGAGCGTGGAAATGGGCATATGTACTAAAAAATGGTGTTAATTCACCAAACCTTGATTGACCAATAGTTAAAACTAAGTTTGTATGGACAAATACATGTATAGGAACATATGTATTTGGGAGAGGTCTATAAATAGGAGCTTTCAAATTAATTTACAAGGTTACTAGCATTCTTGCTAAATGTGGTAAGAAAGAAGAGAGGAAAATAAGAAAAGTCAAGGAAGCTCTTGTCAAGTGAGAAATGGTCTGGTTATATAATCATGGGACAGTGATTGATTGTCAGAAGAAGAGTGTAAACCTTCAGACGCCGAATGGATCTAAGGTAGTATTTTATGGTAGTACATCGCCTAGGCAATCTTGTTGTCTGACAATAATGCAGGCCAAAAAATTATCAAGGAAATGATGCATGGGGTAATTAGCCCATATTGTAGATACTCAAAAAGTAGGAGTAGAGACGAATAGTATATAGGTAGTAAATGAATTTTTGAATGTGTTTCCAGACGATTTGCCAGGTCTAGAGTCGACGATCCAGGCAAGTACTTTAACTAATACTTTTATTTCTCGTACAAGTAGAATTAATTGATGGAATAATTTATGTTTATCTATATTCATGAAGATTAAATTATTAAATCTAAAACTTGATTTAAATTATGATTATACTCTTGAATAGTTATTCGAACCCTGTTTGTGGACATTGAACGTATCAATTATTCCTAATTGTGTTGAGATGTACGTCTATGCCATCTGTATTGGCTAGACCAATGATAAGATCGATTGTTAATCAATCATATTTTCTTAAGAAAGCAATCCAAATCAATTGCCTTGGTGCGAACTCTTATGATACGCTGAGACCAACAACCCTTATAGAAGGGAAAACTACTTTACACCGGGAGACCGACACGTGCGCCAATAACATGTCTAAGTGTTATGCATAACATATGGTACTTTAGGCTGACCACATAATATACTTGTTTATATTGTGAATTGTTAGTGAAATACTGTTAATTCAAGCATGTGTTCACGATCCATAGTGACCACACAATACAAAATACTTATTAACTTGAAAATATTGAATCATTGATTCTAATTAAAAATTCTTTGGTCCATCGTGACTCTTCAGTGCTTGAAATGATCAGTTTTGAAACTATTGACACTACTTTGTTCATAATTTAATTTCTTAATTCCTGAGCTAATAATTATTGCTACACCCTTGTGATTATGAAGCCTTACACATAAACACTTAATTTTACTGCTATATACTTGCTAAGCAAACTTGTTGCCCATTCTTGCTTCCCTTAAACATTATAGTTAAAGTTTGAGAAAGGCAGTGACTTGGAAAAAGATAAAGGCAAGTGCAAAGTCGTTGAGTAGTTTAATTTGTGTTATCATTTAATGTTTGTATTAAAACATGTGTTAAAACTTATTATTTAAGTTGTGATATGTATTAGTAACGGTTGTGAGACTTGGGACACATATATTTATGTTAAATCAATGTAAATATTTATATTACTCCGATGCGAGTTGTATAGATGTGATGAAGTTGGATCGTGAAGTATCAGATTAGATGTATAAGTATCTAAATTTAGGTGAATGACAGTTTCTTCTTATGTTCTTGAGCAAGTCGTTGCTATGTTCAATTTTCTGTCATAGTATAGTAGAAAAGCTCAAGAACATAAGTCGTTACCATGCACGATTTTTCGTTCTTCGTGTGTTCTTGAGCAAAAGTCATGAAATCTTACATAAGTAGGTTTATGATTTTGTAATTTAGTGTTATAAAATTGTAAAACATGATGGTCTTGCTATACAATGCTTGTGGCATCAAGTTTTAAGTAATCGAAACGAAGAACGATGAAACTTAATTCTTCATGTTCTTCGCATTCTTCGTATTCTTGAGTAAAAGTCATAAATCTCTATATAAGTAGATTTATGATTTTGCTATTTTTATGTTATGAAGTGTTATTGAGTGATATAACATGTTATCTTAGCAAATTAATGCCTGAGGTATCATGTTTTATCAAGTAGATCAATGAAAGGTAAAACAGTTTTGTAGTAGCCCCTTGTGAGCTATTTTTGTACAAATCTGTTAGGAATTTGCTTTGGCCACCTTCATGAATGTTGTATAGCATGAAATTATGATTAATTTAGACTCTAGAATCACCTCAAAATATTTTTTTATGAGAAAGTTATGGCTGTTTAAGCGAGCCGAGGTTCGACAGTCTAATAATCTGCCCAAATACGATTTTTTGGCTTAAAAATGAGTTTTTGAGTTGGATAATTTTTCAAATAAAATCACTTATGGAAATAGTCAGAATGAGTTATAAAAATTGGTATTAAGATGTAAAATCTGTTAAACTAACTCTCGTATGCACGTAACCAATTATGTAGGGTTTACGAAGCAAAAATACGCTTAACGTTTAAATTATTAAACGTTTTAAGGCAAGTCTTCTAACTTTTATTTGATTATGTGAGCAAATCTTCTAACTATTATGTGTTATGTTTATAATTTATGAACGTGATTTATACGCTTTATGTGACAACGTGCTATAAATTATTGAAATGAGAGTTATTTGTGATATTAAATTGTGAGATATGTTAAGTCAATGAATGTTAAAGTTAATATGAAAATATAAATTGTGTATGTATTATTTGTTAGACTTTTTGAGCATTCATGCAAATAAAACTTTATTTGTAGTTAAAGAAGAATGATAAGAAGATCGTGAATGTAAAGAAAAAGGGTAGACTATGTTTCATGCTTTATTTACTTATATTTGTATAAAGTCATAATGATTGTTGTAATACGAACAAGCGAACCATGTAACCAAATCTTATATGAATAATATCATGTTATTATCATCAACTGTTATTTTGTCTTTACTTTGATATAACTTATAATTGTTAAAACATTAAAACAATGTTGATAAAGAACTATACATCTAAATGAGGATATTGAATAACATTATTAGTGTTGTAAGAACAAAGATCTAGCATCGATGAAGAAACCAAATTCTTCACAAGGTTCCTCTGTTCCAAGTACAAGTGTGTTATTATATTATGAATTTCAGATAAATAGGAGATATCACTATATGTATATATATATATATATATATATATATAAGTGAGGGTACTGAAAAAATTTGGAGAGTTCTGTAAGAAAATGATTGCCACAAATAAATATGCAAATATTTATCGCAAGATTTTCCTGTTCCAAGAACAATTCTATTATTAATACTATAAAATTTGGATATGTTGAAGTATAGAATGTCTAAATCTTAAGGTTAAAAATTGATCAATATATATGGTGTTATCCAAGTGTACGAATGAACTACAATTTGATACTTGTAGAAAGGATGAGATCGAGGTTAAGTTAAGATCCAGGGATGGAAGTAAAGTATTGTCTGAAATAGATAAGTTCAACCAATATGATTATGGGATAATTGGTTAAGTTGGTAGATGTATGGAGGTTAACACACAAAGTTCGCTGTAGCGAGTACGAGAATTTTTGGGCGTTATAGTTCGTATCAGAGATATAACAAAGAGCCCCAAACCTCTCGTTGGTGACTGCCCATGATGTGGAAGGCACCGAAGCCTGATTCTCTGTATGGGACACCACATGCCACGACAAATTTATAGGTACCACTGTTAGTTGCTATTAAATGATGGTTACAGTTGGTATCAGAGCAGTGGATTATAGCTCTAAGGTAACGAGTACTTTAGAATATATACTTTAGAATATAATCTGATGGATTAAGAGTAATTAAATTTGTGAAGAGTCTATAGATAATTAAAGGATATTCAAAAATCCTATTAAATCTTAATACATAAAAATTATTATGTGAAAGAAATATACTGAATAAAGATAAACTTTTTACGAGAATATTTGGTGTTGAATGAACTCATAAAAGTTTTCAAGCAAGTAATAAGTTAAAATCTTAAATATTTTTATGTGAAACTGTTTCATCAAAATGAAACGGTGTGTTTGGTATTATGTGTAATTATATTATTAATACATAAAGACCTAACAAAGTAAAGAAGTAAACTCATAAAGAAATATAATGATAAATGAATGAATTAAAGAAAATTCATAGGTAGAGAATGAGTATGGATCTCAATTGAAAACTTATGCTAGCAAAATTGAGTTGAACGACTCTTTGGAATAAGTAGGAGTTTAATATGTGTTAAGGAACTGATCTAACTACACTATTGGTACGAATGATTCACAATCAGTATTTTCAAAGCAGGATACACACTGAATGATATCATTTGAGGATAGTGTGGATAAGACGGGAAACTAATTCATTAGTTATTAGGTAGAGGAAACACTCAGTTTACTTTAATGATAAGTAGATTGAAATCTTGTGTTAAAATTATTCCTTATATATAATCTGAGAAGGTTATTCTTTTCTCATATATATATTGAATAGTTATTAGTTGTTACGTCAAAATTATAGTTTTAAAAGATATTTGTATGTTAGTTATTGTGTGAACGAACCCTTGTTATGGGCAGATGCCATAATATGTCAGTCGAACCAACTTATGAGATGCAACTACGAAAGTGTCATTTCAGCAAGAATATTGGCAAAGACTGATACGAACTGAGATATTTTCATCTTTGTGTTGATAAGAAGGGGAACTGATATATTTGTTCTTGTGGTTTAAACAACCAACCAGTTTACTATATTACTATATATTTGTAAAACTTATGTTATGGTTAGAGAATGGTGGAAGAGATAAAGGATTAAGTGTATTCCAAAATCTTCTAGCTATATTAGATCTTCATATGTATATTCGCACTTGAGTGCCTTTGAAAAGAATTGTTCACTAGTTGAACTGAAAAATTTAGTTAGTTATGTCTATGCTAATTTTTAAGGTAGACATAGTTAAATTGAATGAATTTTATCATGAACACACAGTAAAACGGTGTGGTTGTCACCATAGGCCATCAGCGCACTGTTACCTGATGTGGATAAAATCATAAAATTAATTTTCAAAATGAAAAATTTTAAGCTATGTTATTCATATGTCTATGCTAATTGTTTAAGCTAGAAAAATTTAAATTAAAAAATAAAAATAAATTTTTCATCAATACACCATGAAACCTGATAAGGAGATGATAAATGATTAGTCATCTATGCATTATTGCAAGGTGCGGCATATAGTCATAAAATTAATTTTCAAAAGTTTTGAAAGGTTTAAAGATGAGTCAATGCCAATTGTTTCAGCTAGACAACCCTGTTATGAAATTCGACATGTTAGTAATATGATGAATACAAATACTCTAAAGGTTATTCAAGACATGTGGTATTAAAGGCTGATCACCTGAAGTATTGTTATTAGTGTTTTCAGTTTTTGTGATTATTAAACATCGAACATGTTCTCAATCTTATTTAATTGTTACACAGAAGGAGTTTTTCATCCCTGGCGACTGTTAAACATTTGTAGATCATTTAGCACCCGTAGAATAAGAAAAGGTTCAAGGTCTTGATTGACCTCTCAGTATCAATTAGAGTGATCCACTGAATATGATTTTGTTTTTTAGTTCAAGGAGTTAACCTTAACATTTATTAAAATCAAGAAGTTAATTTAAGACTAAAACTTAAATTGAGAAAAGGTTAAAAGCTAAACCCTAGAAAATAACCTAGGCTTCCGAGAGAAATGTGTATGTCGTAATAACATTCCGTTTCAAGATCTATCGATAATACGATATGAAAAACACGTATTATCTAATAAAAAAAATCAAAGAAAAATGTGGGAATTACTATTCATATATAAACACTTTTCATTTTTGAACGTTTTGTTTAGAGATATAGTGTTTGTATGGAACACAAATACATAATAATCAATAAAAGTTTTTCTTAAAAAACGTGCACGAAAATAAGACAAAAATCATTATTTTTTGACTTTTTAATCTTCTAACTCTTTTTTGAGAACTAGTCACCAAAAACTCTATTTATAAAAAAATGTGCCAAGTCTTTAAGACTTTTCACTTCACAAAATAGTGTTTATACGTTAAAAAAAAAAAAACTCAGTAATGTTAGACTTTTAATCAGAATGGACCAATAAGAGTCAAGCTAGACAAAACCAAGTTGGAGTAACCAAACTAGAAAAACTAGCACGATTAATAAAACCAGAAATTGAAATGGACCAATCAGAATCAAGAAAATCAAACTGATAATCCATGTGAATATTTTTTGACAAATCAGAAGTGAAGATGATGCAAGCATGATGTCACCTGATGATACTGCTTAGTGGAAGATATTTTGAGGGAATATTTCAAGAATATACTAGAGTGTAAAGTGTAATAAGCCAGGTGTAAAGTGTAATAAGCGGGGGTAAAAATACGATAATGAAACTTCCAAAAATCCTATAAATAAGGAGCTTTCCTCTTCATTTTTCTTATCATTTAGCAATTCAAGAGCAAAAATACTCTATATAATCTGAGAGTTATATTAAGCAAAAAATATACTTCAAGTATTGAAGTCTTACACAAAATAGTTAAAACTTGTAACTACAAGAGGTAAAATCCCTAGTCATTGTTATGTTCGATTTTATTTCATCTTATAGTCCAAAAGCTCAAGAACATAAGTCGTTACCATGTATGGTTTTTTTTTCTCTGTGTTTCTTCATATGTTCTTGAGCAAGCCATAGTTATGTTCGACTTTTTGTCATAGTATAATAGAAAAGCTCAAGAATATAAGTCGTTACCATGTACGATTTTTTATTCTTCATATGTTCTTGAGCAAAAGTCATGAAATCTTATATAAGTAGGTTTATGATTTTATAATTTAGTGTTATAGAGTTATAAAACATGATGGCCTTGCTATACAACACTTATGGAATCAAGTTTTGACTAATCAAAATGAATAATGGTGAAACTTAGTTCTTCATGTTCTTTATGTTCTTCGCATTCTTGAGTAGAAGTCATAAATCTCTATATAAGTAGGTTTATAATTTTATTATTTTTATGTTATGAAGTGTTACTGAGTGATAAAATATGTTATCTTATCAAATTAATGCTTGATGTATCACGTTTTACCAATTGGATCAAAGAAAGATAAAATAATTTTGTAGTAGGCCCTTGTGAGCAATTTTTGTACAAATCGGTTAGGAATTTTCTTCGGCAACCTTCATGAAAGTTTTAGAGCATGAAATTTTGATGAATTTAGACCTAAGAATTAACTCAAAATATTTTGTTATGATGAAGTTATGACCGTTTTAGAGAGTCGAGATCCGGCAATCCAACAATCTGCCCAAATTCGAATTTTTGGGTTAAAAATGAGTTTTTTGGGTTGGACAAGTTTTCAAATAAAATTACCTATGAAAATAATTAAAATGAGTTATAAAAATACGTATTAAGATGTATAATTTGTTAAACTAACTCTCGTATGTACATAACCAATTATGCAGGGTTTACGAAACGAAAATAAGCTCAGTGTTTAAATTATTAAACGCATCAAGACAAATCTTCTAACTCTTATTCGATTATATGAGCAAATCTTCTATCTCTTATGAAGCAGTTATGACCATTTTAGCTAGTCGAGATCCGCCAATCCAACAATCTGCCCAAATTTAAATTTTTAGGTTAAAAATGAGTTTTTGGGTTGGACAATTTTTCAAATAAAATTACCTATGAAAATAGTTAAAATGAGTTATAAAAACACGTCTTAAGACGTATAATTTGTTAAACTAACTCTCGTATGTACATAACCAATTATGCAGGGTTTACGAAATGAAAATAAGCTTAGTTTTTAACTCTTATTCGATTATATGAGCAAATCTTCTAACTCTTATTCGATTATGTGAGCAAATCTTCTATCTCTTATGTGTTATGTTCATAACTTGTGAACGTGATTTATATGCTTTTGTGTGATAACGTGCTAGAAATTATTGAAGTCAGAGTTATTTATGATATTGAATTGAGAGATATGTTAAGTCAATGCATATTAAAGTTTATATAAAAACATAAACTGTGTATGTTTTATTTCTTAGACTTGTTGAGCCGTTGTGCTCCTTCTTACGAATAAACTTTGTTTGCAGTTAAAGAAGAATGATAAGAAGATCATGCACGTAAAGAAGAAACGTAAACTAGGTTTCATGCTTTATTTACTTTTATTTGTATAAAGTCATAATGATTGTTGTAATGCAAATAAGCGAACCATGTAACTGAATTTTATGTGAATAATATCATGTTATTATCAACAAATGTTGTTTTGTCTTTACTTTGATATAACTTGTAAGACCCCGAATTTTATGAAATATAAAATTTAATTTTTCTTTATATATTTTTCATGAAACAGTAAATGGTTAAATTGACAAAATTGAAAGTTAAGGATGTTATGTGTAAATTTTATTTTGTCGGACAATATTCTTTTTGTCGGGGAATATTCGTTTTGTCGGGGAATATTCGGGCCGTACGACGGCGCCGAAATAACTAATTATTGGTGGAGCCCACAACGGAATAATTGTCGGATATAGAAAACGACAGAAGTAACCTTTTTAAATAAAAATAGTCAACGGTGTTAACTGTTAAAATACCGGTGATAAAAGAATAGTAGCATACGGTAATTTATGGTATTTTTCTGTAGCACACGGTATTGCACAGTGTCTCATATTATTGGCCTGATAATTGACACCGTAACTGTTACGCATCATTTCATCAATAATTGTCACTGCATAATATTTTATATTATCAATTCAATTATTGTTGCTACACAGTATTTTGCATTATTGATTCAATAATTGTCATTACACTGTATTTCATATCATCGAGTCAATAATTGTTGGTGCACTGTAGTTTAAAATTATTGAATCTAATAATTGTCACAGTAGCAAATATACTGTAATTTATATTATTAAATTAATAAAAATATGTAACGTGTTTCTTACATTATTATGGTAACATTATTTTATATGTTGGACTCACAGGAAGAATAAATAAATAAATAAAAAAATAAAATAATTAATTTTACTATTTGAAATAGTAACGTGAATAGTGACGTGAATAGTAACGTGAATAGTGACGTGAATAGTAACGTGAATAGTAAGTGAATAGTAAGAAACATGTGGGACCCACTGTGGGGCCCACATGAAATGTGAGAAATGTGATTTTGGTTGCTGAGAGTTGGTGGAGGCTGCGCAGCAGCCTCTGCTGAATTTTTTTCTGTTCACCTACCGCGCATAGTAGCCTCTTTTCTCCTATAAATAGCTTGCTCAGCTGAATAGAAAAATCACACCTAAAACATAAAATTTTTCTATAAGAATTTTATGAGTTTTCTCTGAGAATAGTAAGCTTATTTTGAGTGTTTGAAAGCCAAAAGGAGTGCAGAAAATTTTCAAGTAAGTCTTTTATTAAAGAGTAGTAATTTCATAAATTCCTATTTTTCACGGTATTCACAAATCTTCCCTTAGAAGACTCTTCTTTGAGAAGATTCATTTATAAAAGCTTTCTTTGGAAGATTTATTTTGAAATATTATTTTAAAAACTATTTTAAAGTTGTTATATTATACTACAAAAATTATGTTAAATATATATAATTTTGATAGTTCATAATATATGAATTATCATACACCTTGAAATTTATATGTGGTAATTACTAATTTTATTAAAAATATATAGGTTGATCAACCTCATTTAAATCAATATCCAGTCATGTGTTAAGGTAAGGAATATTATTCTTTTCACACTCTTAAATTTATTGCGGTAAGAAATGTCATTTTTTTCTTACTTGTAAGGAATACCATTCATTTCATACTCTTAAATTTACTGTGGTAAGGAATATTATCTTCTTTCATATTCTAACTTACTACGGTAAGGGGTATCATTCTTTTCATCATCATAAATGAATATTATTTTCTTTCTTACTTGAAGGGATTATCATTCTTTGATTCTCGAAAATAATATCGTTTCTTTCTTGTGCCATTTACTTCCATGTATTAAATTGTGGGAATAACCTTACGGCGCGGTTTACCGCCTGTTGGTGAATAACCTTTTGTATTCATTCCTTATTAATCTTTGAGAATAACCTTACGGTGCGGATTATCGCCTGTTTGGTGAATAACTCTTCGTATTCAAATTGATGGGAATAACCTTACGGTGCGGATTATCGCCTGTTTGGTGAATAACTCTTCGTATTCAAATTGATGGGAATAACCTTACGGCGCGGATTATCGCCTGTTTGGTGAATAACTATTCGTATTCAAATTGATGGGAATAACCTTACGGTGCGGATTATCGCCTGTTGGTGAATAACCCTTTTTATTTGTCTCGTGTGGAAATAATTTGTCTACACGAATTATCACATGACACTTTTATTCCATATTCGTAAGTGATATCATTTTCCTTTATACTCATAAGGGATACCATCTTTTTCATCTTCCATTATTCAAACTTACTATGGTAAGGGATATTAATTTCCTTCACCGTTTGTTAATCAAACCTGCTACGGTAAGGGATATTATTTTCTTTCATACTCCTAAATTGAAACTTATTATGGAACTATTGCTTCTATAATTCCTGAAAATATTATATGTTCCATAATAGTTGAACTTCATTATTTCAACTGAACCTTCCTATTTACGTGAACCTTTCTATTGAACTGTAACCGTTATTCTGAACTGTGGATCTTGAATATCATTTTTAAATTTCACTCCACATCATGTTGGCAATTTGGACATTATTTGAATCTGCACAAAGTAAACTTCTGATACTTATTGTTTATCCTGTTCTTCTGTTCATCATTTGTATCACTGTTATTTGTATTAATCATCAAGAATCAAGCTGTTGTGAATATCTGTGGCCGGGGGCACAGATGTGATATAATTGTTGAACAGATGATAGGTTAAAGGCGATATACTAGGTTAAAGGCGATACATCTGTTCGGTGTCTTTTATGGCACGTGGTGAATGTTCTCTTTGGCCCGTAGTGCAAAGATGAACTGTTGGTTGGTATGATTATGACCAAAGGCTGAATCTGGTATAATCATGACCGTTGGTGCTTTATTAAATATCTTTGGCCCGTAGTGCAAAGATGAACTGTTGATTGGTATGATTATTACCAAAGGCTGAATCTGGTATAATCATGACCGTTGGTGTTATATTAAATGTCTTTGGCCCGTAGTGCAAATATGAACTGTTGATCTGCATGATTATGATCAGGAACTGTGAATTTTTATTATCATGACTAATGGTATTTCAGATGATAAAAGTTGATGATATTTTTACTAAAAAGATAAGCGAGTGGACATTATAGTCTGCATTATTCTTCTAATAGATTGCTCATTCCGCTGCTATTATTGATCTGAACGTTGTTTAAGAATTTAACTGCAGTTTTTGATATAAACCTTGTAGTCTATTGTATTCTATCAAGAACTCAACTGTTGAAGGCTAATGATAAATTATTCGTCATTATCTTAGTCATGATATTTCTTACTGGGCTATTTGAGCTCACCCTTTCTTTTGTTCCATTACAGGAGATGAAAACGTAACAGGGTCTAGCCGGGGAATGGAGTGAGAGTCTGAGGAATAGCTGTCGTAGTCTTCACGTGTTGTAAAATAGTGTGGCAATAATAGTGAAGACTTAGTTGTGTATTATTATACCCTGTATTGTTGTACGTTGTGTTTTGTTGTAATAATTTTGTTCTAGTCTTTTGACGACTCAAGTTTGGGCTGTGTGGGCCTAGATTTGGGGGCGTCACATAACTTAGAATTGTTAAAACATTAAAACAATGTTGATACAGTTATACATCTGAATGAGAATAGTAAATAACATTGTGAGTACTTTAAGAACAGAGATCTAGCACTAGTGAAGAAACCAAATTCATCTTAAGGTAGTTCTAAGTACAAGTGTGTTATTAATATTGTGAATTTCAAATAAATAGGAAATGTCGATATAAAGATATATCGCTATAAAAATGTATATTTAAGTGAGGGTATTGAATAATATGGGGAGTTCTATAAGTAAAGAAATCTTGTTATGGATAAAGATGTAAACATTTATCGCAAGATTCTTCTATTCCAAGAACAATTATATTATTAATGCTGTGAAACTTGGATATGTTGAAGTATAGAATGTTTAAATCTTAAGGTTAAAAATTGATCGGTATATATGGTGTTATCCTTGTGTACTAATGAAGAACAAGTTGATACTTGTAGAAATGATGAGATCGAGATCAAGTTAAGATCCAGGGATGGAAGTAAAATATTATCTAAATTAGACAAATTCAACTAATATGATTATGAGATCATTGGTTAAGTTGGTAGATGTGACGCCCCCAAATTCGGGTCTCAAATACCCGAATCCGGTCATCACGATCCAATACAAACATTCACCTCTAAACAACATACAATAACTAAATGCGGAATAATAAACATATGTTGTTCATTCAAAGGTGAATATTTGTATTGGATCGTGATGACCGGATCCGGGTATTTGAGACCCGAATTTGGGGGCGTCACAGGTTGGTATCAGAGTTGTAGGTTAGAAACGTTAGGATTACGAAACCTAGGTTATAACCTTAGTACTAAACTCTTATCGAGTGCGTTAGGAGATGAATCAGGGAGATTCATCATGTTGTGTATTTTTGGAGATGGATTGAGAAAACCCATCGAACTGAGATGTACATGATAAAATATCATTTCATTTCATCAATGAATATATTTTATTGTTGTACTAACATGTGTTATTTGTGTGATTGTAGGATGACGGAGATAGGACAGTCGAGTACTGCGGTGGATGAGGTGATTTATACTGATATCCATATAGATATCGTACAGCCACGGGTGGCTGCACCGGTTGAGGAGCCAGAGTCAGATCCCGATGAGGGAGATCGAAAGAAGGTTGTCTGGGGCGGAGTGATGCGACTGTACAGCGAGGAGGAGGCTGATACTGAGGATGAGGAGGATGAGGAGCCAGCTGAGTATGCTGATGGCATGGGCACTATCGTCAGTGACATCATCAATAATCTAACTACGGCTAATGATGAGCTAGAGAAGAGGGTTCAGCACCTAGAGGAGCAAAACCAGATTCACCAACAGACTGAGGAGCAGTATAGGGACACAGTTTATATGTTCTCTGGTGAGAACATGGAGCTAAAGGAGAAGATGGCCGATTTGCAAACCAAAATTCAGCAGTTAGAGAGCGCTGCACCTTCATTGGGTCCTATTGTGCAGCAGCTTATAATCCAGAATAGTCAGCTGAGGCAGACGGTGGAGAGATTAGATGCTAGGGAGATGGCGAGTCAGACAGTTCTCCAGACCATCAGGGCTGAGCTTAATAAGGAGAGAGCCGCTAGGATCGACACCTTAGAGTATGCTCTTGGCACTTCATTTGATCGACTGAGGAGTCGGGATATGAGGCACCCTAGGGAGGCGGGTAACAGCAGACACTGGATTCGTCGCCGTACAGGGGAGGAGTTGGCCCAGTAGGCTTTACGCAGGGCTATTCGTAGGACTGTTCGCCGCAGCAGGCGGTGCTATATTGTTGTTATCTTATTTGTACCTCGTAATAGTGAGTCCCACCTTTTGTTTCTATTAGAGACATTTCAGCTGTTGTAAGCCATTATGTTTTGATGTATGCATAGTATGTCAGTTAGACCCCAACTTTTGTTCTGTTAAAGGGGTAGATGGTAGTAAATCCTCACTTTTTGTTCATTGGAGGATAGTCGTTGTTAGGCAGCTTGTGCCTTGAGCGTTTATAGAAGTATGCCACTTGTTGAGTCTGTACAAAAATATTGGTATATGAATATAAATGCAATAATTTCCTTGTTAAAATCAAATGTGCTTGATATATAATTTTGAATTTAAATGTTAATTTGGCTAACATAATGCGTAGAACTATAAGCGTAAGTCTAAGATTTGCTCTTTAGCAGGTCATGCCGAGAGGTAGAGCACACGATCAACGTATCCCAGAGTCAGAGAATGAGGTTGGGGATCAACCCAATCCTATGAGGATGTTTGCAGAAATGCTGGCAGAAGTCATGCAAGCTAGACCCCCACCAGTGGTAGTACAACCAGCACCGCAGCCAGCGCCGTACTTGGCAAATTTTAAGGACTTCAAACTTATTGGACCACCGGAGTTTCAGGGAACTCTAAGCCTGATCGTAGCACAGACTTGGATCGAGAAAATGGAGAAGGTGTTCGAGGTCACTAGGGTGGCCGAAGAACAGAAGACTAGTTTCGTTACCTTCATGATGAAGGGGGAGGCAAACTACTGGTGGAAGGCTAACAAGGGCCATGCAGGAGAAGACGTCATTACCTGAGAACGCTTTAAAGAAATGTTTCTGGAAAACTACTTTCCAGAAAGCATGCAGTAAGAAATGGAGGTGAAATTCCTCGAGCTAAAACAGGGAAGCATGTCTTAGCTGAGTATGCGACCAAGTTTAATGAGTTGGCAAGGTTTACAACTCTTCAAGTTGATACGGAGGCTAGGAAAGCTCGAAGGTTTGAGCTGAGACTGAAGCCGTGGGTGTACCGTTCTGTGGCGGTATTAAAGATCAAAAGCTTTGCAGAGCTATTGGAAATGGCAATCATTTCAGAGGGTGGCAGTGAGGCCCTGGCTAAATTCAACCAGGAGAGGAAGAAGGGTCATAAAGGACAGAAGGCGGGGAGCAGTGGAGGCAGCAACCCCAATAAATGGAAGTGGAATAAGAGCCAATCGTCCGGAGGCAACAAATCCGGAGGAGAGGCTAAGAAAGTTAGCAGATGCAACAATTGTGGTAAGAACCACACGGGCGAATTCTTGAAGGGAAAGAGTGTTTGCTATAGCTGCGGACAGCCGGGGCACATGGCTCCACAATATCCGAAAAAAATGAAAGGAATATATTTTTCTTGTGGAGCAACCGATCATCATGCCAAGGACTGTCCGAAGAGGAAGGGAGACACTGGGAGTGGCATCAGAGGTAATAACAACAACAACAACAACAACAGTAGCAGGCTGAACATTGGAGGGCCAGCCAGTTAGGCTAACCGACCCACAACACGCACCTTCAACATGACTGTGCAGGATGTAATTGACTCCAAGGATGTGGTGTCAGGTATCATCCCGATCAATGATATTAATGCATATATATTATTTGATTCGGGTGCTACCTACTCATTTTTTTTCTGAAGATTTTGCTAAGAGATTAGATTTACCACAAGAAAAGTTAGAACACCCTATGAACGTAAAAATAGCAAACAAAGAAATCATTCCCGTAGACTACATTCATAGGAACTGTTGTGCTGAATTGCGAGGGTTTAGACTTAACGTGGACTTGATACCAATTCGTCTGGGAGAGTTCGACGTAATCCTAGGGATAGATTGGCTATCGAGTCATGGGGCAGTTATTAACTGTAAGGAGAACTGTGTGCACCTAAAGACTCCGAATGGGTCAAAAGTTATATTTTACGGTAGTAAATCGCTAAGACAATCAAGTTGTCTGACGATGATGCAAGCACGAAAGTTGCTCAGGAAAGGGTGCGTAGGTTATTTGGCTCATATGATCGATACTTGACGTGTCGAGGGCGAACTGAGTCAGATACATGTTGTACGGGAATTCGGGAATTTGTTGATGTTTTCCTAGATGAGATTTTGGGGTTACCGCCGGATAAAGAAGTGGAGTTTGTCATTGATTTGGTACCGGGGACCGCACCGATTTCGAAGGCGCCGTATCGTATGGCACCAGTAGAAATGAAAGAATTGATAGTTCAGCTACAAGAACTGCTAGATAAAGGTTACATCAGACCAAGCGTATCACCATGGGGAGCGCCGATTCTGTTTGTAAAGAAGAAGGATGATTCGATGAGGCTTTGTATTGATTACCGAGAGTTGAACAAGGTCATCATTAAGAACAGGTATCCGCTGCCCAGAATTGATGATCTGTTTGATCAACTTAAGGGAGCAAAATACTTTTCAAAGATAGATTTGAGGATGGGTTATCATCAACTGAAGGTGAGGGAGGTGGATATCCCGAAAACGGCATTTAGGACTCGTTATGGTCATTTCGAGTTTCTAGTGATGTCATTTGGACTAACGAATGCACCAGCGGCATTCATGGATATGATGAACAGAGTGTTCAAGCAGTACTTGGACAAGTTCGTGGTCGTATTCATTGATGACATATTGGTGTATTTGAAGACGGAGGAAGAACATGCAGAACATTTACGGATTGCATTGGAGGCTTTGAGAAGGGAGAAGTTGTACGCCAAGTTTTCAAAGTGTGAATTTTGGTTGCAGAGGGTGCAGTTTCTAAGTCATGTTATCGACAAGGACGGTGTTTTGGTGGATCCAGCGAAGGTGGAGGCAGTTATCAATTGGGAATAGCCGAAGACGCCGACTGAGATCAGGAGTTTCTTAGGGTTAGCGGGATATTATCGAAGATTCATTCAAGATTTTTCAAAGATAGCATCACCGTTGACCAATCTTACCTGAAAGACTGTGAAGTTTGTTTGGTCAGAAAAGTGCGAGGAAAGTTTCATGGAACTGAAGAAGAGGTTGAGTCAGGCACCAGTGTTGGCGTTACCGGACGACACGGGAGGTTTCGTAGTGTACAGTGATGCGTCACACAAGGGTCTTGGTTATGTGCTAATGCAACACGGCAAGGTCATTACGTATGCGTCATGTCAGTTAAAGGATTATGAGAAGGGTTATCCGACTCATGACCTGGAGTTAACAGTGGTAGTTTTCGCCCTGAAGATTTGGAGGCACTACCTATATGGCGAGAAGTGTGAAATATATACAGATCACAAAAGTCTGAAATATATCTTCACTCAGAAGGAGCTGAATATGAGGCAACGCCGATGGTTAGAATTGATCAAAGACTACGACTGTGAGATTTTGTACCATCCGGGCAAGGCCAATGTAGTAGCAGATGCCTTGAGCAGAAAAGGAAGGGAGAAGTTGTTGAAGCTAACAAATCAAGAAGAATTGGTGAGAGATTTTGAACGTTTGGAGTTGGAGATCAAATATCCGATGGAGACGGACGAGAAGTTATTTATAGTATCAGCAAGCCTGACCTTATTAGACAAAATCAAAGAAGCTCAGGAAAAGGATGAGGATTGTGATTGTATTAAAAAGCGACTTGCTGAAGGCGAGGAGCTTAAGTACAAGATTGATAGCACAGGGTTGCTAAGGTTCGAAGGGAGAGTCTGGGTACCGTTAGATCCGGAGTTACGAGAAGAGATTCTTCAGGAAGCTCACAGTACGAGGTACTCAGTACATCCCGGAAGCACGAAGATGTATCAGGATTTAAGGCAATACTTTTGGTGGCCGAATATGAAGAAGGAAGTGACATAATGTGTCAGTCGATGTCTGACATGCCAGCGGGTTAAAGTAGAGCATCAGCGACCGAGCGGACTGCTTCAACCATTAGAGATTCTGGAGTGAAAGTGGGAGCGCATCACGATGGACTTTGTGGTGGGTTTGCCACCGACACATAAAGGTTTAGATGTCATCTGGGTAATAGTGGATCATCTGACCAAGTCAGCCCATTTTCTACCTATCAAAATACCGTACAATCTAGAGCAGTTAGTGAAGCTCTATGTGAAGGAGATAGTGTCACGAAATGGAGTGCCGGTATCGATTGTGTCTGACAGAGATCCACGCTTCACGTCAAATTTCTGGAGAAGTCTGCAAGCAACGATGGGAACACAGTTGAGGTTAAGCACAGCGTACCATCCTCAAACTGACGGCCAGAGCGAGCAAACGATTCAGACTCTGGAGGATATGCTCCGAACGGTCGTGATGGACTTAAAGGGCAGCTGGGACGACCATTTGCCACTGGTAGAGTTCGCTTACAACAACAGTTATCACGCTAGTATCGGCATGCCACCGTACGAAGCGCTCTATGGAAGAAAGTGTCAAACACCGTTGTGTTGGGACGAGGTTGGTGAGCCAAGACTGCTTGGACCTGAAATGATGCAGCAAACTGCAGACACAGTACAACTTATCAAAAATCGACTGGTAACAGCTTAAGATCGTCAAAAGAAGTACGCGGATTTGCATCGCCAAAAGCGGGATTTCGACGTGGGCAGTTTTGTATTTCTGAAGGTATCTCCCTGGAATGGGAAGATCCGTTTTGGCAAGAAGGGCAAGCTAAACCCTAGGTTCATAGGACCGTTCAAAATCTTGAGGCGAGTCGGTGAAGTGGCGTACGAGGTAGCATTATCTCCTAAACTTGAGCACATTCATAATGTGTTTCATGTGTCAATGTTACGGCCATATAAACCAGACTACAAGCACGTTATATCCTATGAACCAATTCAAGTTGAAAATGACTTATCATATGAAGAAGTTCCTGTCCAGATACTCGATAAGAAGGAACAAAAGCTGAGGAATAAGATAATTCATTCTGTCAAAGTACTTTGGAGGAATCACGCAATTGAAGAAGCTACGTGGGAACTAGAGGAGGAAATGAGAGCGAATTATCCGTTCTTATTTGAGTGACCTTATTTTGTAATTCCGCGGACGGAATTTTTATAAGGGGGGAGAATGTAATGTCCTAGAATTTCCACGTCATTATTAATTTAATTTTCTAACGAGTTAGTTTTACGAGGTTATTTAAATCTTTTTGTGTGATTAATTAATTATGTGATTAAATGATTATGTGATTAATTATTAGAGTTAATTAAAGAGGGTCACTAATATGTTAATTAGATTAGTAAACAAATCCTAAAGTTTTAATATCAAAATAATTGATAAGTTGGCATTAATTAAATATTCAATTAAATTGAATATAGTAAGTGAGAAAATCTTGTGAACTAATTAATATGTTTATTAATTAATGAGAAATATTAATGATATTATTTAATAGTCACTTAGTAATTAATACTAATGAACTAAGTTATTTAATTAATTATTCAAGTCAACAATTAAATTGCTTATAGATTTGGTAATTAACGTGGGTCAAATGAAAGGGGACATTATTATTTAAATTATGTAGTCTCGGGTTACATGTAATGAACTTGGAAATTAATAAGCCCAATTGATAAATGAGTTGAGACATTAAGTAAATCATTAAACTCATTTAATATTTTAAAAGGGAATTGGAGCATCATTTCCCTGGGACACGCCGTGCATGAGGAGAGAGAAAATTGAGGCTGCACTTGATTGTTTTTACTGTGTAGCAATTTAATTGATGGGTTAGACTCTAGTTAGTCACTTAGATAAGCAAGCCTACCGAGATTAGCTTCATGATAGATTTTGAGAGAGAGGAAGTGGCGTTATAATACTCAGTGGATAATCTTCCACTTCATTTTTATTTTTCATCTGATAGCATAGAAAGAGAGAGTAAGAATGCATTTGTGAGCAAAATATTTGGGAGAAAAAAAAAAAGAGGAAAGAAAAGTTTGGATTATTCATGCCTTCAAGCCTTATAAATTATTTTGAAAGAAAAAGGAAAATAGTCACTAAATCAAGGTAATGGTTATTTTAAATCTAGCTTTGTTTTTAAATTAAATAAACTAACATGTTAGTATTAGCATGTTAATTTAGTTAACAATGTGTATTAGTGGTATATATACCATACTTGAGTTTAATATGCTTGGTTTGTATTTTGGTATATTTTGTATGCTAAAAATATGTGTTTGGTAGTGTGTAAACAAGTCTTAAAATAATGATCAAAAATATTTTTATAAGATTTAGATTTAATGTTCTAATATTATAGAACATTAAATCATGAGAAAAACAAAGTTTGAATCACTCAAAATGGAGTTATACATAAAAAGTTATGATTTGTAGTAATTTATGTGGTATAATGATTTTGATGAAAAATATGGAATTAAATCATGGGTACTTAAATTTTTATGTTACAAATTAATATTAAGTGATGGGTAATTATTTTGGATTTTTTTGAGGGGTTAAAGCTTATTTGAACATATAGTTTTCATTAAGATTGGATAATTACTGAAACTGTAGCAAAAATCCGGTAAAGAAAATAAAAGGCTGGTCGCGCATGGTGCGCTAGCGGTTTCCTGTTGGCAGCGGAGAAAACGACGCCGTTTAAGGGCATTAAATTTTCCATCCGCGCGTTATGGGCGAAAGCCAGCTGCGGTTCCCCAAAACGGCGCCGTTTTGGGGCCAACGCGCGGGAGCAGTTTTCCGGAAAAATTACAAAATTGCCCCTCCGTTCGGTTTTTCAGAATAATTACCAAATTACCATTCTGTTTAATTTAATTAATTTAAATGTTTAAAAATTAATCTAAAAATTATAACAAAAATAATAATAATAATACAAAAATAATATTTGGGATGATATTTTCATTAAGTTTGATATTTAAATATTTTATATATTAATCTAGTTAGCTAAATTATGGTTAAGTTAAATAAATAAAAAAAATTAATTATTTATTATTTAAATTGTTAATAATAAATAAAGGTGATAAATTAGCAATTATTATTTAATTCCTATTAAATACTAATTAAAAAGAGATAAAAATTTATAAATTAATTATTTATTATTTAAATATTATTAAATAATAAATAAGGATAATTAAGTAATTAATTATTATTTAATTAACATTAAATAATGATTAATGGAAATTAAGTTATTAGATTAATAATTTATTATTTAATTTAAAGAAACAAATAAGGATAAATAAATTGATTATTATTTAACCTTAAATAATAATTAAAATTAATTAAATAAGTAATTATTATTTAATTGACATTAAATAATAATTAAAGAGGATAAAATTAGTAAACTATTATTTAATTTCCTTAACTTAAATAATAAGTGAGGTTAATTACTTAGTTAATTATTAGTTGATTAATATTAAATTAAAGAAAATTAAAATTAAATCAATAATTATTTATTATTTAATTTTTATTAAATAATAAGTATGTACAATTAGTTATTATTTATTTTAAATAATGACTAAAGTTAATTAATTAATTTCTATTTAATCAAGATTAAATAGTAATTAAGTAGAGATTGAGTTAATAAAATAAGTTGATTTTAATTATGCTTTAATTAAACAATTGTAATAAGTTGTTTAAGGGTCCAACACTTAAGAAAAATATTTTCTAACTTATTAAATTATTAACCTAAAATGATTAAGGGTCTATAAGATTAATAATATTGTTTTAACTGATGTAAATTATGTGTTAGTATTTATGTGATAGATAAGTTCCTTAGTGAGCGTATAGTTGTGAAAATACGTCGTACTAATTATTAGACCAACTTTATTAATGTTAGGTCTTTCAAAGCCAGTTAGTTAAAGCTAGACATTAATTGTAGCTGAGCAGACAGACAAGTTTCTTATCTCTAAACTCATTTCATTGAGCAAATTATATATTTAAGCTTGAACTGTTGTTTCCAAGCATGCTTTGAGTGGTTTAATTACTTTACAATTATTCCACATCGATATTATTGTTATTCGCACTTGGTGCACTTGATATTGTATAGTCATTGGCTTGTACTTATTTATTGTTCTACTGTTCAAAGTAGGTTTAAGCCATTGTTCGGCTAGACATTTATGTTAAAGATTTTAAAAGTTATCCAAATCATTGAAGATACAGATTCTTAGACTATTATGAACACCCATTTATTATAGGGGAGTACCATGTATCTAATATCAGGTACAAAATACGGAAATTAAATGTTATGCATACACGTATTGTACTGAGGCTGATCTCATCGGGTACATATTTCTGGTAGTAACCATTGGGTCAACATGTTATTGACTCCAGTGGATATTTATAGTTCATAGTCTATTTGACTACCTTGATTTTAAAAGCAAATCATTATTCCTGCTTATGTTATTCATATTGTTGAATTGTTCAGCTATTCCCTTTCATTCATGATATATTTTTTCTTGTTGTTATTTAAACTTGTTGAGCAAACCAGTTGCTCACCCTTGCTATATTATGAAACCTTATTGCAATGCAACCCGAGACCTCTGGGAAGAACAAGGGTAAGGGAAAGATGAAGTGATAGACTTCAAGATGCAGCCTTTTAGTTAATTAAATTACTTGTTTTGTAATATAAACCCTAGGTACTTTATTAAGGGTATTTCTGTACTTTTGTGTAAGGTTATCGTATCTTGGGACTAGTAACACCTTTGAATGAACAGCATATATTTATTATTCCGCATTTAGTTATTGTATGTTGTTTAGAGGTGAATGTTTGTATTGGATCGTGATGACCGGATCCGGATATTTGAGACCCAAATTTGAGGGCGTCACAGTAGACGTATGGAGGTTAACACACAAATTCCGTTGTAGCAGTACGAGGAGTTTAGGGTGTTATAATTGGTATCAAAGCTATAACAAAGAGCCCCAAGCCTCTCACTGGTGATATAGGACGCACCAAAGCTAGACTCTCCGTAGGGGATGCCGCATACGATGGCAAATTAATAGGTACCACTGTTAGGTTCTATTGAATGATGGTTATAGTTGTTATCAAATCAGTGGATTATAGCTCTAAGGTAACAAGTACCTTATGATATAATATGATGGATTAAGAGTAAATGAACTTGTGAAGAGTCTATATATAATTAAAAGATATGCATAAATCTTATTAAATCTTAATATATAAAAATTAATTTGTGAAAGAAATATGCTGAATAAAGATAAACTTTTTACAAGAATATTTGGAGTTGAATGAACTCATAAAAAGTTCTCAAGCAAGTAATAAGTTAAAATTTTAAATATTTTTGTATGAAACTGTTTCATCAAAATGAAACTGTTTCATCAAAATGAAACGGTGTGTTTCGTATTATGTGTAATTATATTATTAATGCATAAAGAGCTAACAAAGTAAAAAAGTAAACTCATAAAGAAATATAAATAATAAAGGAATGAATTAAAGAAAATTCATAATTAAAGAATGAGTATGGATATCAATTGAAAATTCATGTTAGCAAAATTGAGTTGAACGACTCTCTTGAATGGGCAGGTGTTTAATACGCGTTAAGGAACCGATCTAACTACACAATTGGCAAGGATAATTCATGATCAGTGTTTTCAAAGCGTGATACACACTGAATAATATCATTT